>JARFIW010000966.1:2652500-2667500 GCA_036346225.1 Platerodrilus igneus | reverse complement strand
TACGTTGAAACCATCTTCAATAGGGAAAGCTTTACTTAGAATATCTCCTATCCATTTTGATATATTGTAAGTTGGTGTATTGATTGATGATATGATTGGTCTTAATGCTATGGTCGGTTTGTGTATTTTAGGTAGTCCATAATATTTGCCTGAAGTGGAGTTATTTTTGATTAGATTGTTTTTTTCTTCTTTTGAGATCATATTTTTATTAAATAGCAGTTTAATATGTTCGTTTATGATTTTTTGGATAGAGGTTGTTGGATCTTTGTGTGATTTTGTATAGGTGTTTGTGTCGTTTAGAAGTTCATGAGATTTTTCAATATAAAATTGTTTGTTTAGTAGAACTGTCACAGCACCTTTGTCTGCTTTTGTAACGATAATATTTGGATTGTCATTTAGAAACTTTTTGGTTTTTTGAAATATTCTTTCTTTTTGTCTGGATATGTGTTGTTGTTTGGATTGTTGATGAAATTGGTGATGCAGTTTGTGACTTTTGTACGTAGTAAAGATTTTGTTGGTCTGATAAAGTGTCATTTTAATAATTGATTCTATAGAAGCCAAAAGTTTACCTACATGAATATTTTTGTTTGTTATATGTAAATTGAAATTGGGTCCTAGTGATAACATGTTAAGTATATCTGTGGGAATATCTTTATTACTAAGATTAACTATCCATTTACTGTTATCTATGAAGAGTTGTTTGTGATTAAATTGACTCTGTTTTAAGTTATCGAATTTTTTGATATTTTCTTTTTTTACTTGTGCAAAGTGTTTGTTATAAAATATCCTTTGTCTGCGTTTGAAGGTATTTGTAATGATAACAGGTAGGGTTGCTTGAAGTGAAATTTCGATATGTCTAATTCTATTGCTGAAAAAGTTTATATTTGTGTGTGTTGCTTCTAATTCTAGATTCAGAATTTGGATTTGTAACTTGGTTTTTAGATTTTCGATTTTTCTGTTTAGTTTTCCATGTGTTATGCCTATTAAATTTTGTATTATGTTAGTTGGATGTGATATATGGTTTGGGATGATTCCTTCTCTTCTGCATCTTTCCATAAACAAGCATCTATTTTTAAGGTTTGCCAATTTTGATGTATTGTTGGCCCATTCCTTTAGTAATGTAACTGCATTGCTACCATATGTTTGTTTGATGTGGTTGTAGAATCCCATTTTTGAATTTAAAGTTGATCTTTCAATAACGAACGTATTTGTTATAAACTAATTGACCTTTTTTTTTAATATTGGGATAAATTTCGTTCGATAAAAGTTACTGGTTTAGTTTAAAACATTTATTCAACTTAACGTTTCGGAAAATTTGTTTCCTTAATCATAAGCTACAAAGTGGATAGCATTAAATTACATATATAAGTTATAAATTACTTACTTAATGTGTTTTTTAGTAGAAAACCTGTTTTGACATGTAACGTCATTTTATTGAAAGTTGTTATTACAAGTGATGTTTGTCAAAACTAGCTTTCTACGTTTTTAATAATTTGATTAAAATACAAAATGTTATGATTGTTTAAAAATTCTTGTTTTATCTGACCAACAAATCTTTATTAAGTTTGTATGTGTGTGGATGTGTGTTTGTGTGTGTGTGTGTGTGTGTGTGTGTGTGTGTGTGTGTGTGTGTGTGTGCGCGCGCGTGCGTGCGTGCGTGCGTGCGAGCGTGCGTGCGTGTGTAATAGGAAACTGTTTTGTCTTTGGGTTGTTTGTATCTGTAATTCATTAGTTTGATTTAGTTTTGTTTAAAATAGTTAGTTGGGAAAAAAGTTATTTATATAAATTTTGTGTGAAGAAATTTTGGAGACTGTATATGTGACCTGGTTGTTTAGTTATTAGGAATATTATATTTGTTTTTTAAAATTATAGAGTCCAAAGTATACTGCTTCTAAATTATTAATATCAGTTTTTTCATTTAAACAGTTATTTGTTTTTTGAATGTGGTAGGATTCTAAAAATAATCGTTTGTAATAATTAGATTCTATTTCAAGTATTTCAACATTTTGCAGATCTAAAGTGTGATTGTTTCTTTTTATATGTGTCGAAAGTGCGCAGGTTGTTTTTCCTATTTTGGCGTCGCTTTTATGTTGTGTAAGCCTGTGACCCAGGTATTGTTTTGATTGACCTACATATTGTCCTCCACATGAGCATTTGATTTTATATATTGTATTGCTTATTTTTAGTTTTGTGTTTTGTCTTTTAAATTTGTGAAAAGTTCTTTGGTTGATTTATTATAATTAAAAGTAATTCCTATATTTGGTTGTTTTAAAATTTTTTTTAAATTAATTGATAAATTTTGGATATATGGTAATGATCTGTATTGTTTTTGTGTTACTGTATTTTCTTCTTTGTAGTGAATTTGGTTGTTAAATATTATTTTGTTTATTAGTGTTTTAGGGAAACCATTGTTTATGAAGATATTTCTTAGTTCAATGAAGTTTTTGTGATGAAATTCGGGGTCGCTTATTTTTATCATTCTGTATAAAATAGAAAAGGTCTGCAAATTAGATAAAACTATGTTCATAACCACCATAACATTAATTTTCAACAACACTTACTTTTCATTTGAAGACCAATACTACACTCAAAAATTTGGTACTCCGATGGGATCTCCTATATCCCCAATACTAGCACAAATAGTAATGGACCATCTTATCAAAGAAGTAATTCCAAATCTTACCTTTCAATTCCCATTCATAGCTAAATACGTTGATGACATTCTTTGCTGCAGTCCCGAAAATAAAATTCAAGAAATCCTTAATAAATTTAATCAGTTCCACCCAAAATTACAATTTACACACGAAATAGAAGAAAACAAAAGTATCCCTTTTTTAGACTCAAAAGTCATAAGAGATGAAAATAATAAAATAAAATTAGATTGGTACAAGAAACCAACCAATTCTGGGAGATACATAAACTACTTTTCAAATCACTCATACCAACATAAAATCAATACAATATTAGCCATAAAATACAGAATGATAAAATAAGCGACCCCGAATTTCATCACAAAACTTCATTGAACTAAGAAATATCTTCATAAACAATGGTTTCCTAAAACACTAATAAACAAAATAATATTTAACAACCAAATTCACTACAAAGAAGAAAATACAGTAACACAAAACAATACAGATCATTACCATATATCCAAAATTTATCAATCAATTTAAAAAAATTTTAAAACAACCAAATATAGGAATTACTTTTAATTATAATAAATCAACCAAAGAACTTTTCACAAATTTAAAAGACAAAACACAAAACTAAAAATAAGCAATACAATATATAAAATCAAATGCTCATGTGGAGGACAATATGTAGGTCAATCAAAACAATACCTGGGTCACAGGCTTACACAACATAAAAGCGACGCCAAAATAGGAAAACAACCTGCGCACTTGCGACACATATAAAAGAAACAATCACACTTTAGATCTGCAAAATGTTGAAATACTTGAAATAGAATCTAATTATTACAAACGATTATTTTTAGAATCCTACCACATTCAAAAAACAAATAACTGTTTAAATGAAAAAACTAATATTAATAATTTAGAAGCAGTATACTTTGGACTCTATAATTTTAAAAAACAAATATAATATTCCTAATAACTAAACAACCAGGTCACATATACAGTCTCCAAAATTTCTTCACACAAAATTTATATAAATAACTTTTTTCCCAACTAACTATTTTAAACAAAACTAAATCAAACTATTGAATTACAGATACAAACAACCCAAAGACAAAACAGTTTCCTATTACACACACACGCACGCACGCTCGCACGCACGCACGCGCGCGCACACACACACACACACACACACACACAAACACACACACACACAAACACACACACACACACACACACACACACATCCACACACATACAAACTTAATAAAGATTTGTTGGTCAGATAAAACAAGAATTTTTAAACAATCATAACATTTTGTATTTTAATCAAATTATTAAAAACGTAGAAAGCTAGTTTTGACAAACATCACTTGTAATAACAACTTTCAATAAAATGACGTTACATGTCAAAACAGGTTTTCTACTAAAAAACACATTAAGTAAGTAATTTATAACTTATATATGTAATTTAATGCTATCCACTTTGTAGCTTATGATTAAGGAAACAAATTTTCCGAAACGTTAAGTTGATTAAATGTTTTAAACTAAACCAGTAACTTTTATCGAACGAAATTTATCCCAATATTAAAAAAAAAAGGTCAATTAGTTTATAACAAATACGTTCGTTATTGAAAGATCAACTTTATATATATATATATATATATATATATATATATATACATATATCGTTTGCTAAAGATTAAATCAGAGTTGAAGAGCCTTGGCTCCGTTTTGTAGAACACACGGTATATAAAAAAATTAAGGGATATATTCTTTCGTTACTTTTATTTTTTCACTAATCATCTTAGACTAAGTTGATGTTCGCAAGGGCAAAGCACTTAATTTTTAACTCCCACTCTCGCATTTCTGGCGTCGTACACGCCTTTCCTAACTACCTTGAATTTTAACTAGAGTTGGACACTAAGCAAGTATCGAGTATGATTGTGCGCTCTATACGCACTACCAAATTTTGACATTTATATCACTAATTGTTCAGAAATGAGTCGATACGGATAATTATCATTAAATGCAATAGAAGGTAGTATACAAATAGTGTGCATCGTAGTACAGTAAAAACAAAAAGTAAGTATAGAAATAGTTTCTTGTGTTTTTTAGTAAAAAACTATGTACTGAATAAATCAATTTCTACTGAAACAATAGCAACTACTTTGAAGATTCTGCTTTCTATATGCTTTCTATATGTAATGAAGAAAATGATAAAAGGAGTGTGGTTAAAACGATTTAGAACTTTACGGCAAGGCAAAAAGAAAAATGTATGTGGGAATTTAATAAAGTATGAAACGTGCGCATGAAGCATTAAATTCTTAAATTTGGAATTGCCTAAAAGGGGCAGCAGTCCCGTAATAAAATAAAGATGCACGTGCTATCTAAGGTAGTGCGAGCGTGGGTCCCTATAGAAACAATACAAGAAATAGAAAAATGTAACAATTCAGTAGGTGCAATTTTAATATTACTTGAAAGGCTTTCGACACTCTCAAGTTAGAAACGCCAATTGGACTAGTCTGGCCTCGTTTAGTGAAAGTCCCCTAGACAATGAGTACTGCTTGGGGCTTTTAATTACAATACTCTTATGGTAAAAGGAAATTGCTACCTGTTTATTTGAAAAAATAAAACAAGACATTTCAATTTAATACGTCACCGAAATCTATTTTAGTAGAACATTACTTCACTTTCCTGTAAACAGTTGTACATACGACAACTTTTATACTTACATCAATAAAAACGCCAAGCGACATAACAATATTCCTGTGAACAAATACACACAAAGAATTATGAGTTTCATAATTGGTTCATTTTCAGTTAATCGTAGTCCTAATAGGTAACTACAATAATAATTTGCTGCACACTATTAATTTGCAATTATAGCTTGCATCGTTCAGGTTTTATACATTTAATTATTTAACACTATACTCTACATAAAGTGGAGGTTGTAGAAGTTAATCAACATTTTATTAAACCACACATCATGCATAAATACCACAATACCAGAAATAACATTTCTAACTTACAACATATACTTTATGCCATCATGTGAACAAAGAAGTCTATTTGAGCCAAGAATAAATGCTTGTGCAATGGTGCTCATTTTCAGTCTGATTAATCTGATCAATTTTGTGGACCCGTCAAAGCCTGCTGGCTCAAACCACGTTACTCCCGATTGTTACATCTTAGCATACGGGGTATATTCGATTGCCCTCTCACGTTTACCCGCCCATGGAGATGGCTCACGAGAAATGAATTGCAATTTTGTCTCTGTCCACTGTATAGCGCCCGTCCGTGTCATTCCCTACCCATCATACGTTTATGGGAAGAAATGATGTATGAATTTATACAATTTATTAAATGAAATAACTAATTATTTGCAACCTGATATTCGTGAAGCTAATTAACAAAGGTACTGTGTTCTTTGAAATAATTACCACATCGTAGTAATATTTTTATGATATTGTCTGGAGTTTATTTTGCATTGCAACTATGTAGCATTATTTAACTAAAATTTTCAAAAATCCCTCCTACATTTGGAATAATTATGATCTGTAACTTACCTATGGTTGTTTTCTTTTCCATTTTAACAGAATTCCTAAAACGACATGATTCCTATATGAAAATTAACTGTAATAAATATTTTGATTACCCTCTTGTGATTTAAAATAATTAATGAAACTAAGTTGAGTTCCAATATGTATTTAACAGAAATAAGACTGCGCTTTTTTGATTTTTAAATTTATGATTTTAATAGAAATAAGAATTTATTGAAATGTCTTGCTTACTGAACACTATACATGAAATCGAATTTATACAGGTTTATCAATATTTATTTTTTGTTTTAATTTTAATTTCGATTGGATGATCGGCTTGAAATTAACTCTAGCTACCACTCCCTCTTTTCCTCTTGTATCATCTCTCAAAAAAAGGAAATTTCTCCCTATTTAGCTCCCACATCAACCTAAATGTCCGCGTGGTTCAGTGAGTATGTCAAAGTCACAATCTAAATTTCTATTAGAGAAAGAAGAAACTGGTTAAACTTACCAAACGGCACTTACGTAACGAAATAATTTCCCTAAATTAAAACATTTTATAATCTATTACTGTAACCTATTTTAACTTAAAATATTTTTTATCTAAATTCTGATTTTAATTTTTATTACAATTCCTGTTTGGTTCACGTGCCAAATTCCTTAGGATTTATCTATATCATGACTACTTCATACGTCTTTGTGAAAACTGTATCAACAATCTTAAATATTTTTAAAAATTTAGGTATCCATCCGTCCCTGAAAAATCCTTCATTAAACATGTTAAACTTTCTGGCAAGTTCCAACCTCTTAACAAGCATTTGCGTACCGTCTATTATGACAAACCAAATTTTTAGATTTTGCTACGTTTACGGTCTCGCCGTTTGAACGTTATTACTATAAACTGTAACAAAGCAGAAAAGGTTTTCACTTCACCAACTCAAAGCTAAGCGAGTGAAAACCAATTTCAGACAGTCCGTCGTACTACTATACTCGGTCCCATGTCAATCATTTTGCGTGGCTAACAATAACAATTATGGCAGTGCATCTCACGCAACGTTTATAAGGTTTTTTCTTGCTACAGATTGATTACTCTCGCAACTCCGTAAGGTTTACTCACAAAGCTGACACGGTAATTTGGGTTATCACGCACCACGCTTCAGTGACATTTTATCAAAGCGATTTGATGTTATTAATGCCTTCATATGGAATTACATTTATAGAGACATTATTAATAATAATATGCCAACACCTTATGCTCTTTTTTAGAAAATAGAGCTCTGAAAGTAACATTGCATTACAAAATAATCTCTTTCTAGCTATAAAATAGCACTAAGGATTCAGTATTAAATATTTATAGTTTAGAAATTTCTAAGGAGTAACTTTTAACTATATTTTCTAACACATTTCAGTATCTATTTTTAAATATGAACTAATATCTCCAGTCTGATGGTCATATGGCCATTTATTTGTTATGTTTGTTGGGGAGCATAAATTTCCATCCTCTATTTGACTTGGATGTCTTCGTAAAAGACTTAGAATCAATTAACTTAAATTGATGATGCTTTCCTTTGTAATCATCTATTAAAATTAGTTCTTTTTTAATACTTATCTATTTCCGGATTAGTGAAGACGTAAAGAAAATAAACACTTATCTTATACTTTCGTTTACACTATAAAAAGCTGCCCTTACATCAACCCTTGTCTTCTAATTACTGACAAACGTAGTGATTTACTTCTTTTAAATATATAAATTTCTTTAACTTAACATGAGATAGGTCTTTGAAAAAGTCTTTATTTCCAAAAAACACTCCTATCAAGTGTATTTTATTTATACAGTAATTACAATACTGATTTGACAACTTGGACGTTATGTTCATTAAGGTTCTAATTAACAAATATTCAAAGTTACTAACTACTAATGAGTAGCTGAACAACCAACAATGTTAAAGTTATGAAATTTGAGACTGACTGACCATCATAGGCTTCTTAGGGTATTTATGCTATCCCTGCCTTTGCATCGTATTGTGGGAAGTGCAGATCTCATGTCTGTTACTTCTTCATCAAAGACATTGTATTACTTCTTAGTAATCTTAATTCTAACAATTGCTTTCTTATAATCTATTGTGACCTGCACCTGCAGTATCATGTTACGTCTGGAATACAAAGTAGTTGCTTCCTTTCTCAAGTCTGATTATGATCTTTCATTAACCTTTCATACTGTGTCCTTCAATTATACAATGTAACAGTCTATTTCTTAAGATTTAATCATTGCATTAAATGTACATATAAATTAAGTTGAAGGATATGTATCCCACGCCGCTCAAAAGCGGTACACCATAATTAGACCACTATAAAATGTAATTATTGCACCTTACCCTTTTCTAGCAGGTATGAAAAGTATATGTGCACGACAGTGTTGAGTTTCACTCTGGCACAGTTAACATCAACCGTTATAGGTCGCGTTGAGAAGCAAAAGGCTTACGTAAAAAATATCTCAGAGAGATATACACAGCTAAAAATAAATTAAAAGACACTATAAATGGAAAAAAACACTTGATTGAAACAGGATACTTGACATATAAATATTTATGGTTCCGGAAATCTAGGATAAAGAGCATATATACAGTTGATAAATAATCTATACGTTGCATGTAGCGGTTTTTAACTCGCATTCGATGCAGAATAATGACAAAAATAGAAATCAAGTTAGGTCCAGACCATGTTTTACTTAGAAAAATAGAGTAGCGAAAGATTTATGTCTAAGATTACTAATAGAAGTTATAACGAACAATAGTAAACTAACATAGTTGGCCATTGTAAATTTAGAAAAAGCATTTGATAACGTCGAATATAAAAATATGTTTGAACTATTACAAAAGATGAAATGTTAGGATATAAGGCTAACTACAAATGTCTAAAAAAGAACAAGTAGCTAAATCACCCCAGATTAAATGAATGAGGCTAATGTCAAGACAAGGATGTTCTTTTTCCTTGCTTTTCAATTTGCACGTTTGGAAAAGCAATTATGGAAATTACAGAGCAATTAAAAAGTTGAGTAAGTATGACAAGCTTATATAGCACTCTTAGCCAATAGCACAATCAATCTAGGGTATGTGTTAATTAGTTTAGGTAAAGTTTAAAACAAAAGCTACAATATGAAAATAAATTTAAAAAAACATAAGTAATGAATTTCATTTAGTAATAAAGATACCTTTTTTAATGTATAAAACAATTTATTATTTTAGATATAGTGTCACAGTATGGTTTGATACAACATAAGTTCTACTGAGTACTGGCGTTTGCAGCAGGGTCTGTGACTTGCTTTAGGGAAAGACCCCCAAAGTTGGGACCGACGGAAATAGTGATTACAATTGAAGGACGACACTAGAACAGTTTATTGAAACAATAGTGTAAGACACATATTTGTAAAGCATCATAAAGCAATTGACATATAATTATGCACAAAGAGCAAGATCAAGGTTAAAGAATTAAACTTACGTGGCGGACCCCAGCATTTAGACTACGACCGGTTGTTGCTAATTACTTGCACCACTTACTGTCCTCCTGTGATCTCCTTCTGGTCCTTATATAGAGACTGGCATCCCGCCTTACTGCGAGTTCATCTTACCTTATGAGGATGTTGGCTTGATTATAAATTAGGACTGGTTAGCCTATGTCCTCCAGATTAACTAGAAATCTGGGCGGTAAAGCCGCAGCCTACTTTGTAATTTGCTACATTGTACTCTACTTAAAATTTAGCACAGGGCACGTGTATGAACAATGATATATGAATAAAGTTTCTTAGGATTTGTAATGACTTTGCAACAATACAATTACAAAGCTTCATAAGTAAAGCTGATATAAAATACTGAATTGGGCAGCAAAGAAAGCATTCTTCCACAGGTATAATTTGCTCGCACCAAACATTAGTTTACATATAAAAGTGCCGCGCCTGAAAAATGTTGCGATGTTATTGTGCAGACAGAATAGTAAATGAAGAGGTACTAAAACAAATTGATGAAAAACAACCTATTCGGAGAAATGTAGTAATGGGTCTCTCAAACATGAATATTCAATGTCTCAATCTTTAATCTACTTATCTCTCGTGATAAATCTTCCAATCTAGCAACTCACTGCTATCATTCCATTCTCTGATTTGTTGTGTTAGAGGTTTTGTTCGTATTCCTTCTAATGACTTCTTCTTAATAGTCATCACCAAGAGAACCGAAAGAGAAATGAGTTTCCTTTCAAAATATTTCACTAAAGAGGGCGCCATTATTAAGTTGTATTTTCTTATGATATCCGTATTTCGTTTCCCTCTGCATCCTCACGCTTTTATTTGAACTAGTGATTCATCCGCCTACAAAGACGATCTCTCTTCCCTATGTGGTGTGCCCACTTTTTTAGTTACTAATGGTAATTTAAGGGCTAAAATAATAAGAATGATAATATAGTTGGTTTAGGGTTGAAATATCTTGTTTCTAGAACACTTTAGTTGTATTGCATAAATGTAGCTATTTTTAGGTGTATTTAAAGCATATTGTTTTGCGTAGTGCCGGGTGAGAAATTACAAGAAGCGAAGATAATGCGAGGAGGAGTTTGAAGGATACCTTAGATTATAAGGGGAATTTTTATAAACAGCTATTATAGGTCTGTGTTTGTTTTTGCACGGGGTGGAACTACTCTTTGAGAACTTTATTGAAATATTTTGATTGTTGATTAAAGTTGCTGTAAACTAATTGAAGCAAAATGTCAGGTAGGAAAACACACTAGGCTTAGAAGGACTCAGATGAGAATAATTTCTGGCTGAAAGTAATTGAAGGTAATATAGAACGCTTAGTATAGAGTATACAACAACAAAATACGAGTGAATTAGTAATGTCAAATAACAAGGCAAACGCAGATATGTCGGCCACATTTGCGGCTTCGCCGCCGGCAAAACCTAATTATGATGATATGGGCCGGTCAACTATTTCACTTTAGTAGAATCTGGGGGTAATTCGATAACGTTTTCTTCGTCGGGTAATGGGCATCCTATAGAATTTATGCGTGAATTGAGAAATATTTCAAATGAAGCAGGGGTACCTTTGCATAAAAGGACAGCCATTGCAATAAATTGCTTAAAGGGTTCTGCAAGTGATTGGTCGAAGGCCAAAGAGGATACTCTTAAAAATTTTAAGGATTTTGCGCATCAATTTATGAAGGTATTGGAGAGCGAAAGATGAAAGGAATATATTTTTTAAAATCAAGTATGGGAAATATGAACGAGACAACCGGGCCGATTACTTTTTGAAATTAGTAGGGGAAGCGACGTATTCAACAAACAAGTTAACGGAGTTAGAGTTGGTAGAAACATTGACTTAACATTTTCCGCCGGAAACTAAGCGAGGTGTATTAAACTTAACACATGTGGTGATAGAGGAAGTTGAAAGCTTTCTAAGGAAGTTAGAACATATGAAAGAAAAAGAGAAAGAAAATAAGAGGATTTATTGACGGAAGAGAAATAGTGCGTGAAAATGAAGGAAATATACGGGTCCACGAATATAACAGAAACCGGATCGTAAGAGGTCACGAAGAATCTTACATGTGATTTTCCAATGCTCCACCCGAAGGTACTACATTGGCCAAGAAGCGAGTTTTTTTACCTGGAAAATTTGGAATTTTGCCGAACCCTTGCTGTTTCAAGCAAAGTAAGGATCTTTAACGTGCGTGACAACACTCACACACGGAACCTTCTTTTTACCACTCATCCGAACAAGGGTGTATTTTTGTGAAAAATGCTCGTCTAACATTTTTCAAGCAGACCGTGTTGGGAATTGAACCCGGGACCTAGGGCGTAGAAGTCACACACATACTACTACGCCACGGAGCCGCCTGGTCACGAGGAACCACAGCCGCAAAGGAACTTAATTTGTGACTCCGAGGAAATAGATTTAGTGCGAGATATGCTGCCGTGCATAAATTTACAAATACAGGAGGTCGAAAGTTAGAACATTGAATGATACAGGTAATTTATTCACCTGTATAGGTGAGGAAATGTGTTTAGAGATTTTAGGTGTCAATCCAAGTGTGTCAACTTTTCCTGTTAATTGTATCATAAATATGAAGATGTTATGTACCGGGACGACAAAAGTAAAATTGCAAGTACTGTAGGGGACTAATTTCGAGACTTTAATGCGAAATAGCGTTCATTGTAATTCTAGGTTTAGCGAGAGAAATGATATTGGGTAGTGAATGGTTATAGGCGCAACAAGTAGAAATAAATGTTGGGATCCATAAAACGACCGTGGTCAATATGAGCCAGGTGGTTATGGTAAATTTTGAGAAGGAAACTGCCGAGAATCTGTTTAATATAAGTGGCAGACAGGAAATAAATTTTGAGATGTCTGGAGGAAAGGAACCGAAAGTTTCAAATTGCAAAGTTGTGTATACTTTCAAAGATAAAGAAGAGACCGTGCAAAGAGCAACTTTTTTACACAGGAGGAAATAGGAGGATTGTTGTAGGTGTTGAATCGGCACGCAAGTATATTTTCGGAACATCAAGAGTTGACTTAGGAATATGAACACATTACAGAGACGTAGCGAGAGTTCAAATAAAAGCAATGATAGAGTGGGGGTAATTTAGCCTGATCGCAATATGTCCATTGGTGCTAGTAGTTAAAAAGAACAGGTGTGTTCGTGTCTGTTCAGATACGCGCCATTTGACTGCGAGATTGATAGAGAACCTGTTCCTCCCAAAGCGTTTATGTTTGAAGCGGGTAGAGTTAAATTTAAGAGTACTGTGGATTTAACGTGCGCCGATTTTCAGATTCCCTTGAGGCGTGATTGTAAATAATTTACCGGCTTTTTGTTTCGTGCCGTTCGGCTTGAACTCATCCGTTGTTAATTTTATACGGGGTATATGAATTATTTTATTCGACACGTTTCCATTGTTTGCCACTTCATACGTCGATGACATTTTAATTGCTTCAGCGACCGAGGCGGGAACATCTGCAACATTAAAATTTACTATTCGAAAGTGTGTGCAAGCAGGTTAAGTTGAGAGAGTGCGAATTTGTTCCTGAAAGTATTAAATTTTTAGGACAAATTCTAATGTCCGAAAGTTTTTCTGTAGACTCTCATTGCGTTAGGGCTATACGAGAATTTCCAAAACCAAGAAATTTTTGGCAATTGCAATTATTTCTGGGAATGTGCAATTATGACCGGAAGTTTGTGGAATTATGCGGTTTGAAGGAAGGTACGAAATTGGTTCGGGCGGACGATGAATAGGAGGCTTTTGAGAGGGTGAAAAGGGCATTTTTACGGGGTTGGTTTCTTATACATTTGTTGCTAAATTCGTGATTTTATATACAGTGTGACAGTTCTGGGTATGGTATAAAAGCGTACTTTTTTTAACTAGATCCTCTAACCCGAGAAAGAATGATTTTGCCGTTTACGAATCGCACCATAAAAGGTTATAAAATGGCTTATACGGTAACAGAAAGAAGGCTTTAGCGGTGGTGAAAGCTGTGAAGCAATGGCGTACTTTTGTTTTGGTCACCTATTAACTATCATTGCAAATTATAAAGCATTGTCATATTTGCTGAGATACCGCTTTTAAGTTCCCCTTTGACTAGATGCACTTTGCTGATTTCAGAGTATGCTTTTTATGTGGTTGATTGTGCAGAGAAGGAGAATGTGATAGCAAATTCTTTGTTCCGGTATCTTGTGGATTTATTAAGAACACGTGAAATTCCAAGCGATGTTAAAAAGTTGGTCATTTACCACATTAGGTAAAGGTAAGGGTGAAAGGGTGTTTTTGGGAAGTTGTCTAGTTGCGTTTGGTAGTAGAGTAAAGTTTAATTTCGAATGGTGCTTTGTAGAAAATGAAGTTCTTTGCCAAAATGGTATCGCAAATGAAGGAGCGCGATTATGTGTTCCAAAAACATTGATTGTTGATTTAACTAAATATGAGCAAGAGCACCAAGGTCATTTTGGGTCGAAGAAATGCTACCTGGCTTTACAAAGATATTTTTTAACCAAGAAGTAGGAAAGACCATCGTCGTGCTACAGCAAGATGTTTGTCCTGTCAGAAAGCTAAGAACGTACGTCATCTTCGTGGATAAATTCACTGCATGGTGCCTGAAAAGCCAGGTAAGCTGGTATGTGTAGATTTTATTGGACCACTTTACGTTCTCGTGGTGTAGTCACTCAGTTGACTGTAGTGATAGACGCGTCTGCAAAACTCATGCTGTTATACCCGTTACGATGACCTACAACTTGGATCATGTATAATAAACCGAACGAGGATTATTTTGAAAAGTAGGAAAACGAGAGAGGTTCTAGCTGACAATGGTACACAGTTAAGAAAGTTGTGTGGGCAGCTGTTAGCGAGCGAAAGTATACAATTTTTTATATACGTTTTTGCATTATTCCCAGGATAATAATACCGAGAGGCTGTACGTCGCATTGCTGATTACCGGCCCGAACTCGTATGAGATTACCGATATTGGTGAAGTTCCCTCGGAGTACGTAACGGTTTCTAATTTGTAAGAAGTATGTTCCTCCTTGAGAGGGCCATTAGGAGTAGTTTTGGCTGACTTGACTGCCATTTTTGTTTGGAGGATTAAGATTCTCTTTTTGATCGATGTAGTATCTTATTCTTCGCCCAAAAATCAAATATTAAAGGGGGAGGGGTGCGTTGACATTTGTAGTTATTAATGGTAATTTAGGAGCCAAATTAATAATAATGATAATATATTTGGTTTAGGGTTCAGATAACTTGTTTCTGCAACATTTTAGTTGTATTAGATAAATGTAGCTGTTTTTAGGGGTAGTGA
>JARFIW010000965.1:0-65868 GCA_036346225.1 Platerodrilus igneus | reverse complement strand
ACTCTTGCAACTCTATAATTTTATCAACAGGTGCCACCACGTTTAAAATAAATTTTAAGGGATAATGTAGAAAACTCTTTTACTAAAACAATTATGTTGTATTTCTGATCAAACTTACTGAATGTATTTGGCAGGAACAATCTAACTTCAACCTGAAATAAATGTTCTAGGAATTTGAGATAACAAGTTTAGTTAAATGAGAGCACTGCTTATGACCCAATGAATTAATAAGCAAAACATCAGTATTATGCAAATAAAGATAGTATCATATAAAATCATATAATATTCTCTTGTTTAAATTTATATACATTAAATTAATTTAATGCTATATTACTTTCACTTCAATTCATCAGTCTAGAAGTTTCATTCTCTTTTAACAAAATAATGCAAACTAAATTCAGATCAAGTCATACTACTTTACTATTAGAAAACTGAAAATGGCATATTAAACTTCCTACGGAATCAAGCAAAGATATCTTTGTTTTACCGGTATATTTTACTAATCAATAGTGTTATTTCAAATACTCAACATTCATAACAATTAATTTGATATTAATCGAATGAATCAATATTATTTTAATATGACTATACTTGAATCTAAAGAGCTTTAGAATAAATTCTAATAGTTACTATTAAATTCTTGTCAGGGTACATTATGAACATAATATTTAATAATTTTCATTGTTGTTCTCAAAGGATTTATTAAATGAAATACCTAAGTACAGTACTTATCTTTCTAGCTCATTCCAGTTGTTGAACACGTCAACAACAAGATGTCTTCCGTGGACATCTGCTCTCTGAAGGTCACCAAACTACATCATGGAGTTCTATAAGAATTCTAAAGATAATTTTCAACAATATTTGAAACGTCCATATTATTCAGATCAAATAAAATAATAGATTTCTGCAAACGTCCTCTAAATCATGATTTATTCCAAATAGATGACCTACATCTGAACCAAACCAAATAAGTGAATTAAAAAATCTTTAACGTGAGAAGCCTCTTTACAATTTTTCTTGGAACTTGCTATAATTTCAAATTTTCTATCAAAAAAATTTAGTTGAATACTAACTATTTTATTTCATATCATAGTTTAAGCAATTAAACACATTGCTTTGGGTTAGCAATTATCCATTGCTATCCGCAACTGCCATGCCACTATTTCAACAGCTCAGAATCTTCACTTACAAGACCCGTGTTATGCCATTTCTACTATGTATCCCAATTCCTAACAAGGGTGCATGGATATCTCCTCAAACTCCCTTTCAACTAAACAAGCAAGGCAGACAACCAACTCACCGCAAGTATGCTATTTGGGTTACACATAACAAAATATCTATCTGCACTTTTTTATATTATGTAAGTAAATCTGCAAAAATCGTAAGAGTGCTGTGCCCGAATTTTGAACACAGTTCAGACTTTGGACTCAATGCAGGTCAATCGGCTAAAAAATGCTTTACTTTGAACTCAAAATATGTCAGCCGCGTTAAAGCAGTGCTACTTTGTACTCAAAGTAGGTCACCAAATCTGTTGGTGGTGCATAATTGTGCTAATGCTTAGCAGTAAAAACTTCCAAGTAGTGAAGCTTAGGTTGAAAATGTACAAGTGATCAGCAAATGTTAGATTTAAATTGATTATCCATGTGTCATCAGATATTTTAAACATTGATACAACTTGTGCTCTTCGCAGTTCAAGAATAAGCAAAATTTGTTATCAATATAAATATTAGTTTGTCATTATGATATTAGTTGTGCTTCCATCAAGAAGTGTATAATCATCATAAATACAAATATGAATTTCAATCATTTTAACAAAAGTATGTACCACAAGCCATTGACACATTGCAGAAACCTTATACAGTATATACAGTATATATATACAAGTATAAGGTTTTAAAAGTTGAATCAATAAAAATAACATTTAGCAATCGAGCAATGATAAAAACAGAGAACTTTAAGTGTATTTTACCACTACAGTACTTTGAATGTCCCCAAGTTGACGAAATTAAGAAGTTAAACAATAGTATTGGTCCAAACAAGGATGCCTACATAATTAATAAAGGTTCTACATGATCCATTGTCAATATAGAATTTTCTGAGTAATGTGCAACAAACCAAATGAAAAGAACACATTGGATTTCTGCTATATATTGATTTCTTTTTATTGTAATTTATAAAAGATATTATTTGAAAATATACTTTAGAAAAAATATTATAGATCACCTTTGTTTAAACCTTCGTTTCATAAATAAGCAAGCATACCAAATTTGAAACAAACTTTATAATTTTTTTAGAACAATTAATAATTACAATAAAAAATAACTAATTACTACAAACTCTTAAAATTGTCTATCATTTCCAATTCTATTAAAATTATATTTTCTCTTATAGTTAAAACACTCCTTCCAAATTGCAGTAATACATTTTAAAATGCCACACCGACCCCTATGGTTTTTGCCACTCTAAGTACCGAAAGCACTGCTGCTCTCTTTCAGAACCTGTCTTAGTCTAGTTCCACAGTAAAGACCCTACTAATTTGGTTAAACCTATAGTTTGGCTCTTTAGTTCACTGAAACACGCAGGCCATTCTATCCGTTCTAGTATTCTAGGATGTTTTCAAGATGCAAGTCCGTTCAGAGCGGCGTAAAATATTTCAATTATTCTATAGGTTAATCTATTACAAAATTGATCAAATCATTTCATTTACTACTAACACAGATTTATATGGATATCCTGATAATAATACTAAACAGAAACAAATGTTAATGAGACAAAAATGTATGAGTACTTAATAGATCAAATTTATTAGCTTACAATAGCTTCAATTATTTAACTTCTGTCTTAAACATTGTTAAGGAAACATCATACCATCCTGTTATAATTCTACCATTGTACATATTAGAAATGGAGCAAGTTTACAGAACTGGCAAAAAGTGTCTTAAATAAGTTTTACATATTTCTGCATAGAAAGATTATATCTGATCTTATGACAACGTATATTAAATTTAAATTTCTATAGTAGCATAGTATAGTTTATAAAGTTATTGAAAATGTTGAATAAAAATAAAATTCCAATACAATTTCTTCTACTTTCAAGCTTAGAACATTGAATATTTTTTTATGAGTTAATGCAATGAGAATTCAGAGCTGCACGTAAACTTACAGTGCAAAGCCTTTAAGTATTTGTTCTAAATTCTTTCAGAACTATTACTACAGGATTTGGTATAGAGGCATCAAAAACAGTGATGCATACTCAAAGTTAGGACAAGAAGTAACTTCATAGCAATATTGAAGAAATGCTTTTGAATATATAGCAATGCACAAAACACACCGTATAAAATCATCACAAAGTATTGTCTTAATACACCCTTTTTTATGTTGCAAGATGCAAAATCTACAACAACTTGTACACTCATTCGACCACTTTCAAAAAACGACTCTACTATAGGATATATACAGGGTGAGAAGAGGGTATGTGGTCACATTCAAATCAAGCCTAACATTAATTAAAAAAGATCCAATAGGTATTATTAATTATCCATTACTAAAACTGAATTCCTTTCACAAGTTAGCAGGAACTTTTATTGTAGCTACCTTACAAAATTACGATGGTTCATATCATCATGGTAATCTCATGTTTTACGGGCAACCAAATTCAATAGAATTAATTATCATTTTTTGCATTCTTTAATAGCTTGCATTCTACGAAGGTTTCTGCCGTTAAATATAAATTTTCACTTGCCTTCTCAGAAATGTATATACCATTATCGGTGGGAATGGTTTTATGTTTACCTTCCATGGTTTCAAAGCAGTATAAATATAAGTCCAACTTTGAAAAAGCTCTCTTACTTATTCGACTGCTCTTATTGATACAACTTCTCTCTTTATTATTCGACTTCGTTCTACTACCGTTATACAATGTCCTTTGAGCATTGTAAAGTCGCGCTTTTAAAATGTGTTTGTGCTAGTACAGTATAGTTAAGTTGTTTAAGCCCCAGCTGCATTTCCTGAGATGGTACCAAAATGAAGATAGTTCCAGGTACAATATGTTTTTGTGTTTGCTTTATTTTGTAATGCTTTTGATTGATTCCGATATAAACTGCCGATGTTAGCGCATGCTCACATATGTTTTTATAAATTAGTTTATAAATTTTAATGCGTTTAGAGTGCTTTTCTACTGGTTGCTTTTTGACTGTATAAATTAATGTGAACGTCAACAACAGACTTTAAAATTTTAATGTTATGAGATGCGTTTCCTTCAGAAGCTTTTTACTTACTATATTATTATTTCAATATTTCTTGTACATATTTAGGGTTGGAACATATTCTAAGTATTCTTATATTTAGATAGGAAAATTTTATGCTTGATATTTTTCAATATATACTATATACTGTATTATATATAAATTGGTGCTTTATGTAAATCGCATTGTAACAAACGATTACGTAACTATGTATTTTCAACATTTGTAAATATTCTTTTGGGACTGTATATTTTCCTACAAGTTCGTAATATAATTTCTTTGTTACTGAAGTTTCCAATTCTCTTTTTTTTCTAGGTCACCCACCCCATTCTCTGACTTTTTGAGCTAGCTCAAATTCTGATTCTTTTTGAGTTCAAGTGTCCCTGTGTTTTGTTGCGGTATTCGGTGTAGGCAATCCTTCTTCTACTTACTATGCTGTGTTCTTTCTTTCTTGTCCGCACGAAATACTGTAACACGTAACAAATTGATGACACATGTTTTTCGCTTTAAATGAATAAGCAACATTTGTTTTCAATATAAATATGAAGTCTTTATTAGTTCATCATGATATTAGTTGTGTTCTCATAAAGTAGTATATAAGTATTTATTTATTTATTCACATATACGGATTACACCTTTAATATTGATAAATAATGCTTTAAATGCTATAAATAATTCAGAATATTAAAAATATTAAAACTAACATGAATTATAAAATATATGTCAAATTCATAAAATACTTAAAATATATAAAAAAAAAAAAAAAAACAAAAAACTTTAAAAAACTAGTGAAGCTCACTGTAGGTTTCTAAACAGCCCATTATACTCCCTTTAAATTCCTTTTAAATTCTGATTGTGAAATTCCTATCATCTTATAATCATGCATTAGCAGACCTAACCATCCTAGTTAGGGGCAGAAATAAGTATAATTAACCCTATGATAGGGCACAAAAATAATGATGTGTCTCTAGTGTTACACAGTGGTATCCTAAGACTAATCAGGCTAAGTAATTCGGAACAATCAATATCTCCTGCCAAAACTTTATACAAAACTAGAAGGTCATTATATTCACGTAGGGTTTCCAGAGGTGGTAATTGCAAAGCCTGGCGAATGAGGTCATAATCACAATTAAATTTACTGAATACTGTTCCAGTCTTATATGCACAAAATTTTAGGAACCTATTCTGCACTGCTTCAAGAGTTCGAATGTGTACATTATGATGGGGAGACCAGATCGGAGAGGCATACATAAGTATACTCCGAACGTAACACAAATACAATGTTCTAATCGCTGTCACTGAAAGGTCGTGCGCGTGTCTTGAAATAAATCCTAATGTATTACAAAAACAAATATAGATTTCAATTATTTCAACAAAAGTACCTACCACAAGCCATTCACACACTCTAAAAACTTTACTGTGAACCAAAATATAAGGTTTTGAAAGTAGAATCTATAAAAATAAAATTTAGCAATCAAGCAATGGTAGAAACAGAAGAATTTAAGTGTATTTTGCCACTACAGTACTTTGAATATCTGCAAGCTAATGCAAAACCAATTATGCAATGAATGCGCCAATTTCTCGTACAGCCACAAATGGTAATATGGCAGCGGCTAGTGTGGATATGTTAGCATTAAAACCCTTATACTTATAAAGGCAGTTAAAAATGTTTTGTTATGGTTTTGTGATACTGTATGATTATTGTATATTACGACTTAGGTACTTATTGCATCCATATAGATTTCAGATTGCACTACACAAAATGCTATGCCATAGTTATAAGATATGAAAATTATAAATGTATGGTTTATAAATTGGGAAATCCATTAATAAATACATAAAAACAAAATTTCGTTGGTGCCAATTCAGAACTTCTTGAATTGGACAATTTTCTTCTTTCTCAGCAAACTAATTATTCCTGATAGATTGACGGATATGGGAATAAGCCAGCGCCTATGGGAGGCGAGCATAAAATCATACAAACATCATTTGCGTAGTGTTTAAGGATCTGCACTTCTTACATACGAAGAATTTTCTACCATGCTAACACAGGTGTAGGCTATATTGAATTCGAGACTTTTGTCTCTGCATATTAACGATCTTTTTCCATTGACTCCTGGTCATTTTCTTATTGATCATTCCCTGACATCTGCTTCTGATCCTTTTCTACGATACATTAAGGAAACTCGGCTACATAATTTCTAATGCATTAAGTTTCTTCAATGACAAATATGGTTCCGCTAGAGCAAGGAATATAGGTTCAAACTTCAACAGCATCAAAAATGGCATTTCAATTTCCCCAATCTTCAAGAATGTGCTTTAGTGTTAATTAAAGAAGACAATATTCTGGTGTTATTATGGCGTCTTAAACCCATTGTGAGTATTCATTCTGCTTCTGGCGGAGTAAATCGCGTCGCATCAATAAAAACCAGCATGGGAGTGATTCACGGTTCATTTTTCAAAACCCGCCCGCTGCCTCTTAGTAGCGAGTAGATAATTTTTAATATTTGTTAGTGTTCTTTGGTATTAGCTTACTGTATTTAGCTTAAGTTAGATTTAAACGCTTTTATGGTTTCATTGAAAGTTAGTTCTTTCAATGCCAAGGGTATGTTAGGGATTTGTAAACATTATAATGAAAAGAGACGCGTGTGGTTGATGCGCAACTGTATTTCATACTTTTCATCTGGTTCGGTTTCAATTTTACTCTTCATTAATTCAGATTTTGCACGTGACTTGTAGTGAGCACACTTGTATTTGTATTCAGAACGCCTCAGTTTGGCAATAATGTAATAATTAATTTTTTTTCAAGTTTCATTATTCATTTTAAATTGCTTCAAGACTTAATACTTTAACAAATGCGAAAATACGCCATTGTTAAAGTTAAGCTGGTCCTAAAGTAACTTTTCATTTCAGTAGACATACAGGAACCGTAAGGACATCGAAGTGCCTAATGTAATTATAAATTACAAACTTTTACGTAGATTGATGCATCATAATCTGCAGCATATCCTACAAATTTCCAACAACCATTAATACAAAAATTAACAACTAACCCAACTATTACTGTAAATACATTTTAAATTATGCCTTTTTTCCTATTTGTTAATGTTTACATAAAATAGATTTAAGTCGAGTGAGTGGAGAGTAGTTTTATTTCTGTCCATTCTACAAAGAGAATCAACAATCCTCTTGTTTACACATCGACTAGCAGAATTCCTATTACCTCAGATGTTGTTGGTGTCCTTTAAATTTGACGATTTGAAAACCAAACAGGGTAAGTGGTAGTATTAACATAGCTTGAAATCACACCAACGGAAAATTTCAATTATTATGCAAATTTGATTGTCTAACATTTAGAACTATAGGAACCCACTCCTGCACCACTGTAGTTGGCCCGTGCATCCTTATTTTGTTATGAGATTCCCACCCTCTTTGGGCAATTCCAAATTTAAAGACGATGCTTCAAACACCCATATCAGTTTTAACAGAAAAATACTTAAAGCAAATAAAGCTTTGTGTATATATCCATGTATGAATCAAAATTAAATTTTATTATAAAATGGTGATGATATTGAGTACAGTAAAAGAAGATATTGTAAATGAATTCACAAACTAGCAATGATCAATTTTAAAAAGCACAGATTTAGTAGAAATGATATATTCACAAGAAAACAGTGGGTACAAGAACATTTTTAATAGTAATCGATTGTTTCTCAAAATTTATTTAGTTTTCGTCCATTAAAAATCAAACTGCACCTAATGTGGCTGCTGATATAAAAGCAATTTTGAACAAAACTAAGAAAATTTCACAAAATTTGCAATCTAACGAAAAGTTTTATAATAAAAATTTTTGTGCTTTAATGAAGGAATATGAGATCAACCATTATAGCGTGTTTATCACAAAAAAGCATGCATGGCTGAACATGTGATTAGAAAAACTTTAGAAGGCATGATTTGGCAATCTATTAAGTTACACAGTTCCAATAATTGGCTTTGAAATTTAGACATCATTATATGGTGTTACGATAATACAGTTTACAGTACTACAGGAATAAAACCGACTAAAGTTACTAAGCATAATAAAGAAGTATGTTCAAATAAATAAGCACCAAGAAACCATTACAAAAGATTTTACATCCAACTGGTCAAACAAAATCTTTAGGATTGACAATGTATAACTCATAAAGACAAAGATGTTAAAGTAATTAAAGGTGCTTTTTATAAAATAGAATTACAAAGTTAAACGTCAGTAAATTTATTTGGTTGAAAAGGTATTAAAGAAAAGATGAATTACAGTTTTTGTTAAATGGTTAGATTTTTCTACTGCTCATAACAGTTGGACCGATAAAAATAATATTAGTTAAGCACTACGTCATTGTTGTTAGTTTTATAAATTTATTAAATTTGACAAATAAAGCAAAGAGTAACTTGCATGTGTTTTATTGTATCATTTTTTTAATAACAATACATTTTGTTTTGCACATTGTAGATTATACTATGCTTACAACACTGTGTGGTATGACAAATAATTATTACATATCTGTTAGAAATACATGAGGTTTTCTCTTTTGACGATATTAGGCGGATTTATCGAAACTGTGCATACACGTGAGAGATAATACCGTCCTATAATCTACAACAATAAAATAAAACGAGTCGCGTTTGATACTTCGTAACGTATGGTAGATGCACGGCCTTGTGCGCCACATTTTGCGGTTCGTACCTGTATTCTCTTCGCGGGACTAAATTTTTTTGTGCTACGCAACATTGAAGAACTTCTCTGCAAGTGTCGGGTAAGTGTTTACACTGTTCCGATTTATTGCATTTTTATTATTGTCGAAATTGTAAAACCTCAGCATTTATTATTGTTATTATCCATTCGGTTTTCACCATTCAAACAACAGTCCACTCGGCTATCGGAAAATTGCACTTGATGAGCAATCTGGAGAAAATTCCAATGCAGGATTTTTTACATCCATTGCTTATCATATAAGATTTTGGTCCTTCGAGCCGGATTTAAAACTGGGATTTAATAATTTTTGATTATTAAATTGGGGGTTTAAATTTTTATTTTGTAGTCAAAATTAATTGACCTCGCTAACCGAATTATAATTTATATAATTTATGTGATTACAAACATTGTTTGCTATTAAATTAGAATTTTGTGCTAATCGTATTTTTTAACACTTGCATTACAAGTTTTGTTTACAATTCCTTATCAGCTTACTAATTGCCGATTTATTCTTAACATTTGTTAAATTCCTTAAAATGGAACCTGATAGGGAAACCCTCGCTTACTTTAAAAAATTAACTAATCGTAAAGAACGATATTGGCGTCGTTTACAAGATTGCCATGATCTAAAGGATTTACCTACACAGCTCAAACAATTCAAAGCCCGTGTTACTCAAATTGATGAGACACGTAATCAATTTTTAGGAATTCTTGATGAACTTGCATCGTTATCTGACATTCACGCAACCTTGGCTACAGACACCGTAACCCTGGAATCAAATTTTAATTCCATATATTTTAATATTTTGTCCGTCGCCGGTTGCTACAGTTCATCAGTAGCGCCTAACATAACCGCACTTAATACCGCCGGTAAACAGTCAAATGTACATTTGCCTGAAATAAAAATTGATAAGTTTCATGGTAAACCCGAACAATTCTCTTCTTTCAAATCACTTTATGATAGCTTAATTCACAATAACAAATCCTTATCGGATATCGAAAAGTTTACATACTTAATTTCTTATATGGAAAATACGCCTTTGAAAGTAGTTCAAAGCGTACGATTCTCACCAGAAAATTATTTGATAGCTTATAATCTTCTTGTTCAACGTTACATGAACAAACGTTTAATCGCCAATCATTATCTGTCAAAAATATTTTCAATGTCTAAACTGAAAACTGATTCGGAACATTCCCTCAGTAACTTGTGTGAAAGGTTACAGGCTAACGTTTCTGCACTAATGGACATGAAATTAAACCATTTGTCCAATTACATATTTTTATATTTTTCTTTGGAGTTGTTAGATTCAAAAACGCGACAAGAATTTGAAAAGGATTATTAAGAACAAGAATTTCCTTCATTTGAGGACCTATTGCATTTTTTGCGTAATAAATGTTCAATCTCCGCAATGATTGGAAGTAGTACTGCTTGTTCGTTAAAAATATTCTAACGCACCTAAAAATCTATTTCACGCTATTTTGAAGCAAGCGATAAACGTATAGCTATGGCTACACAACAAATTAATGTTATCGCACCCAAAGCAGCGATAATTTTTTGTCCTGCTTGCAACGAAAACCATAAATTTATTAATTGTCCACAGTTATTGGCACTTTCGCCTAAAGATAGACATGAAAAAGTGAAACAACTACGCAGATGTTACGCGTGTTTAGCGCCACATAATGTTGCTTCATTTCGATCCAAATATCAATGCCGTCATTGCGGTAGCAAAAAGCATAATTCACTACTGCATTTTAACCATACAATCGTACAGTGTGGACCTACTGCGTCACACCCTGATAAGGATAACAGTTTAGTTCCCAGTAATTCGAATAGTTTAGAGGAAACCTCCTCTGCCCCTATTTCTTTGGTTCATTCTATTGCCAATGAAAAGGGAACTGTTGCGCTTTTAGCCACAGCACAAGTATGGATTTTATCTTGCGATAATAATTGGCATCGCTGTCGCCTAGTTTTAGATACCGGGTCCCACTCCAATTTCATTACTGTTTCTTTGGCAAACAGACTAGGCTTAAAACGTAAAAAATGTCCTCTTGAGATACGCGGGGTGGGAGAATCCGTGTTAGACAATGTAGGCGGTCTTGTTGATTGTAAAATTTCGTCGCTAAGCCATGGCGCTTACCTTAATTTTCAAGCTGTAGTCTTGCCTCGCATTACTGCTGAGCTACCTACAGCAACGTTACCGGTTCAGCTTAAACAGCAATTTTCGTCGCTGCAATTAGCTGACCCAGATTTTTATATAAAATCCCCCATAGACATTTTGTTGGGGGTACAATCCGTTTTAGATATTACCTCCACCGAACCGTCATATTTAAAAGGAAATCCCACTGCGGTTCTTATGACGTTTGGTTGGGTAATCATGAGTGAAGTACCCACGTTAGTTCATGCTCCTGCTAGTGTTTCTTTACATATTAGTGTGTCGGAGGAACTTTCGCTCAACGAAACAATACGTGCTTTTTGGGAATCGGAACAAATAATTTTCCCACCAATATTTTCACCGGAAGAAAGTATTTGCGAACAATATTTTAAATCCACAACAGAACGCACCGACTGCGGTCGATATATGGTTCGTTTACCCTTTAAAGAAAATATTTCTCGCGAATTAGGTTCAACTAGAGCGCTCGCTGTAAATCGCTTCATGAAACTGGAAATGAGGTTCCAGCATGATAAAGAATATCATAAATTATATTCGGAAAATATGTCTGAATAGATTTCCCAGAATCATTTTACCCCTGCTCTAGTTTCATCTCCCTATATTATGACTCACCACGAAGTTGTAAAGAAAACGTCACTTGGTACACAAGTTCGTGTTGTGTTTAGTCCCGCTGATAAGGACATAAATAATTTAAGCCTTAACAATATTCTTTTAGCGGGGCCTAAATTACAGGCTGATATTAGTTTGGTTATCACAAGATTTCGTATTCCGCAAATTGCACTAACATGTGACATTCGACAAATGTTTCGTTCCATATTAATTCATCCCGATGACAGAAAATTCTTACGTATTTTCTGGCGGTTTAATCCAAGTGATCCCTTAACCGAATGGGAACATACTCGTGTAACCTTTGGTGCTACTTGTGGCCCGTTTCTTGCTCTTCGCGTTTTAAAACAATTGTTAGAGGATGAGGGCGGTCGCTACCCACGGGCCGCTAATGCCCTTGCTATGTCCACATACGTGGACGATATTTTGACAGGTGCTGATACTGTAGAAGAAGCACTACTTCTCAAATCAGAATTAATTGATTTATTAAGGTTGGGCGGATTCGAACTTGGCAAATGGGCAAGCTCTAACACATCCGTAGTTAGTGCTTCTAATAACAATATTTTAGCCTTACCCGATACGAATATTGATTCACCTATTTTAAAAGTTTTGGGTCTTTGCTGGGACGTTCAAACAGATGTTCTGAAATGCAAAATTCAACATGTTGTGGACACGCCCACAAAAAGGAATTCTTTCTCGTATTGCTCGAACATACGACATGAATGGTTACATTAGTCCATTTACCTTCGTTCTTAAGTCCCTTATTCAACAATTATGGATATTAAAAATAGGTTGGGACGATGATCTTCCTTGCGAAATACTTCAAAAGTGGCAACAAATACAATTAGAATTGCGCTTTCTGGAAAATATAACCATACCTCGCTGTATTTGGAAACCAGGTGATATACAGGCTCGTCTTGTGAAGTTTTCCGACGCAAGTGCACTTGGTATGGCCGCGGTTGTATATTTAAGAATAGAAATTGACGAAAATATTTTTATTCATTTAATAGCTTCGAAAACACGTGTTGCTCCACTCAAGACGTGGACTATTCCGCGTCTTGAACTAGGCGCTGCTTGCCTCTTATCTAAATTAATGAAACATACTGCTTTGGCTTTTGATAATTTTCGTTTGTTAAACCCGATTTGTTTCAGTGATTCTACTAATACGTTGTCGTGGATTCGTAGTCCTCCATATAAATTAAAAACATTCTTTGCCAATAGAGTTGTTCAAATTCACGAAAACCAACCCACTGCTATTTGGAGATATGTCCCTAGCGCGGATAACCCTGCTGATCCCGCTAGTCGCGGTTTCATGCCGTCCGAACTCGTAAATTGTAGTATTTGGTGGAATGGTCCTAATTTTATGTATACCAATTATACAAATTGGCCCAAGACTAATTTCACGGTCGATCCTGATGAATCGATTCAGCTTTCTGAATGTGTTCTACTGACCACAAATGAAGTGGAACAATTCACACAAGTTTTACAGCGTTTTTCTAATTTATTGAAAGTGCAAAGAATATTTGCTTATGTTTTAAGATTTAAACATAACTGTCTTGCTCGAGTACGCACGTTTCGGTCGCTTCCTGGTCATCTCACTGCTTCTGAATATCACGATGCCCTTCTTTTCCTTATTAGAATCACTCAACACGAGTACTTTCATACCGATATTTTACTTTTAGAAAAGGGCCAAACGAGCACAAAAAAACTTCGTGCGTTGTCACCTTTTCTTTCTCCCATGGGTTTTATCATGGTGGGGGGCCGTTTGCGCCATTCGAGCCTCCCAAGTATGACTAAACACCCTTACTTAGTTCCTAAAGAAAGTCGACTAGCTACATTGCTATGTGATTATTATCACATTTATTCCGGTCACGGAGGTATTCGTTTGGTACACTCACTAATAAACAGAACTTATTGGATTCCGTCTATTAGACAATTAATTAGAAGTAGGATTTTCCGTTGCCTTACTTGTTATAGATTTAAAGCAGAACCGATTCAACCTCCGATGGCCGACCTACCCCTTTATCGTTTAGAGCCCGGGAAATGCTTTACTCATACTGGCCTGGATTTTGCGGGTCCGTTTAATGTAAAATTGTCTTTGCTACGCACCGCTAGATACAATAAAGTATACATAGCATTATTTATATGTATGGTATCTCGCGCCATTCATATCAAGGTGGTTACGGCACTGACTACAGAGGCTTGCCTTGCTTCTTTAGATCGATTTATTTCACGACGCGGATTACCGACCAACGTTTATTCAGACCAAGGTAGTAATTTTCGTGACGCCGCTCGTGAACTATCCGAAATTGCTAAATTATTTGATATTTCTAATCCGGATGCCGCTCATTATTTAGCCAGTAGAGGTATAAAGTGGTGCTTTAATCCTCCCTACGCACCCCATTTTGGCGGGTTATGGGAGGCTGGGATCAAAAGCGCAAAATACCACTTAAAACGAATAGCAGGTAACGCTGCCCTCTCCCTTGAAGAATTTACACCACTATTACGAGGATTGAAGGTATTTTAAATTCTCGCCCCTTTTGTACACTTTCTGCTTCACTGGACGAGGGGGTAATCGATGCCCTTACTCCAGCACATTTTTTGACCGGTGGTCCCATTTTATCCAGAGCTGAAATTGACTTAACTAAAGTTCCCGTTAACAGACTTAATCGCTGGCAGCTTGCCCAACAATTAGTTCAGTCGTTTTGGCGGCGCTGGTCAAAAGAATACCTTCACAGTCTTCAGCATAGACCAAAATGGACTACGCCCGCGCAAAAGTTACAGGTGGTGGGCGACATTGTTTTTTACTATACTCCTGAATCCCTACCCCCTACTTGTTGGCCTTTGGCAAAAATAGTACAGCTGATACCAGGAGATGACGGAGTTGTGAGAGTTGTACAACTTAGGACACCTTCTGGTGAAAAGGTGCGCACTGTTGACAAAGTCGTACCGCTCCCTCCTCAATAGTTACATTAGCACATTATTCAGTTTACTTTTTTTTATGTTTAGCAAACAATGTTTTAGTTACATTTTTCCTTTTTTTCTCTCTCTCTTTTTCTTGCATTTAAACAAAATTATCATTTTGAGTGGGGGTATGTTAGAAATACATGAGGTTTTCTCTTTTGACGATATTAGGCGGATTCATCGAAACTGTGCATACACGTGAGAGATAATACCGTCCTATAATCTACAACAATAAAATAAAACGAGTCGCGTTTGATACTTCGTAACGTATGGTAGATGCACGGCCTTGTGCGCCACATTTTGCGGTTCGTACCTGTATTCCCTTCGCGGGACTCAATTTTTTTGTGCTACGCAACATTGAAGAACTTCTCTGCAAGTGTCGGGTAAGTGTTTACACTGTTCCGATTTATTGCATTTTTATTATTGTCGAAATTGTAAAACCTCAGCATTTATTATTGTTATTATCCATTCGGTTTTCACCATTCAAACAACAGTCCACTCAGCTATCGGAAAATTGCACTTGATGAGCAATCTGGAGAAAATTCCAATGCAGGATTTTTTACATCCATTGCTTATCATACAATATCAAGTTAGAAAGCTTAGGTTTTGCTAAAGATACATAGTAGCATTTATATTTTTATTAATGTAATTAAGCAAGTTAAAAAAATATTGAATTTAATAATTGTTAGAAAATCATCATGTATATAGCAAGTGTTGGGTTTTAATTGTTGAAAACAAATTATGTCTGCATATCCAAATGTTTAAATTAACATTTGTTAGTTCTTTAGATTTATAAAAGCATTTAAAGGTTTTACTTGAAATAGAAAATGTGTAGTTTGAATGCTCGCTATATCGTAAACAGCCAGTTGTGTTGCAACTATGATGTAAAGAACATGTCTGCCTTGATTAATATGTAGGAATGTGACCTTCGGATAGCCTTTTCAAAATAGTTCTTTCAAGGGTCTTATCAAAGATGTTATAAATTCGACAATATGGTTTGTAAAATCTATCAGTTTAAGATATAATTAATTGATCTTAATTATTATAGCACAACTACCCTGATACCATCTTTGCTGATATTAAATCTACAATAACCTTCGTTGTTACTTATATTATGAACGACTTTAACTCTATACTAACTTTAAAAAATGCTAAAACGACTACTGTAAACTGAGAGGTACTATAACATGATAGATCCAACAATCTTAATTAAAAACTCAAATATTGATGATTTGACGTAAATTCCAGTTCGACCGTTGCCAACAATACAGCTGTTCGTGTAGATGCCTTGTTTTTGTAATACTTCAATCGCAAGAGGACGCTGATATACAAGATAAATTGTATAGTCTGCAAACATATTTTTCTTGTTATTAGAAATGAATGCCATAGTGTTCGATAAGTCAAATTCCTTAATTATTTATATGATGTATTTTATTTCGCAAATTATGATATTAAAACTTCTAAAGTTATTAGAACTCGATTAATTACAAAACATACATTGTACACTTTATTATTCGAAATTAAGTCAATGACTTTATTATTCGGAATTAAGCCAATGATTATTTTCTACAAGACATGTAAACAACGATCAGTTTTCTACCTGTTTAAACAGTGAAAGCAGTATAATTTATTTAAAGTCTATTTTAAGATCTCACATGTCTATTTGAAAATTTTATGCTATAAGGAATAACTAACATTTTTAAGATCTACGGATGATTATATGTACATCGTACTCAGATCTGAATATGATATGTTAAAAACTTTTATTAAATACATTCATAAGACATTTTTAATGAAACATTATAACTTGATATAAATTCCAAATTTAGTTAACGTTACTTAAAGAAAACTTAATTTAGAATTGTAAATACCTGTAACGCCAAGAGAATAATCTTTAATTTAATAGATATACATATATTGCTTTCTTCAGACTTTTTATTAAATTTACTAACGTGACCATTTATTAAGAAAGTAACCTTACGATTAAAATTTTATATAAAGGTATATTCCTTACTCAGATGAAACCTATGATCTATTTGAAATTTAACATATAATTATTTTTTCATTCTGAAATAATATTGTGTAACTTAGCAATCTTAGACTGTATGCTTTATGTGCGTATAATCAATACTAAAGTTCCTACACTCTCTTTAGTAACACTGTTTTACTTATATTAAACCTTTAAGTCTAGTGGCGCCTGAAATTTCCATATTTATACCCTCCCCCCTCCCAGTTAGTATCATCCAGATAAAGTTAGAGTTCAGAGTTAGTTCAGAAGTCTCCAGAAGTATTTATTTTTAATACGAAAAAACTACATCTATGGTTAACTTCCGAGAGAAATTAAGGTGGTTCATATTTATCTCGTAACACCCTAATTAATATCTTTATATAAACAACTCCACACTATAACACCTATAGAAATCGAAACAACTAAACGAATGAAATATAAAGATAAGGAACACCTAATAAAGATTAAAGATCACAACATGTCCAACCAATGTTTCTTTTCTAATCCTTTTACAAGGATTTCTTTGCCAGGTCTAATAATTCGTCTTACAAAACATTGATAAGTGTGATACCAGCAGCTTAACAGTCATCCCTCGAAAGACCATAAATGCTTTTTGTTATTCAATCATTTTGACTTACATCTGGACACAAGGAAATAGTCTACTGACATTTTGAAAATTTCATGCCAAAAACCATTATTCTTCAAATCCAAAATGGCGATTTCATTGCACACAAATTCACTTCTTTATGTTTAAATACTTGTATATCTATAATGTACATTATGTTTATTCTATGCACTTGCAATTGAAATCAATATATACAATGGCAAAGAACGCACTTGTAATTGAAATTGATATGTACAACGTCAAAGAAGATCCTCTTTTTATATCACAAATGAATACCCTTTATGTACCACTTTCCCCATTTTTATACAACCATGACAATATACTGCTATTAAGTACTTACAAAAATTAACTGCCTGTATCTTGCACCATCAGCAATTTTGCTCACCACCTTGAGTTCAAAGTAATGCTGTTTTCAGTCAGCTGTACTGCCAACTATACGGTTAGCAAAATTATGCACCACCAGTAGTTATACGAACCTATTTTAAGTTTAAGGTAACGATGCTTTAACTTGACTGACATACTTTCGAAAATTGACCTACATTGAGTCCAAAGTCGCATAGGTTTTAGTTGATTGACCTAGTCCAACATCGCATAGTTTTTAGTTGATTGACCTACATTAAGTTCAAAGTAGCATAGTTTTAATACCGTTGTCAAAGGAAATTTCGGTTTCCATATTAGATATTTAATAAATTTATCATGTACGCACTCCCTATTTATGTGACACTTGTAATAAGGTGACCAGGTAAGACAATTATATTCTGGAACGCTTTAAACTAATGTATTGCAAAGTGACTTTAAAGAACTACGTCATTTGGATTTGTACTGCTTCTTTTGATAAAACCTAACATTCTAAATGATTTAAACAGTGTGATCGATATGATCAGAAAAGGACAGTTCCCGATCAAATACTACTCGTAGGTCAGTGACAACTATTTACACATTCCAATGGAATATTATTGATCTGATAGATAAATCTGATCAGTCTGTTAAAGTTTAATTTTATTCTTCATATTATCAAATTTTGCACAATTCATGTCAAAATTTAAAATTTTGGATTTTATTAATATTTAGTCGGATTTATTCACAAATTAATTTATGCTAGTAATTTTTAAGTGATATGATGGTTGAGTTGATAAATTTTAATTGTTCATTAAGAATTAGTTTAATTGTTATAGTATTTGATAATTAAATTTGATATATTACTTTGTTAATTAATTAATATTCTAATTTATCATTATTGTAATGAGTATAAGTTATAAGTATATCTAATTTTTTAGACAGTAATGTGAAGATAATTTAATTTACATATCTGTTCGATTAATTTAATGTTGTTATAATGTTAATTCTTTTGAATTTTATTATTATACTTTGATTAATTTTTATTGATTTAACTTAATGCATTGAGGGATTTGATATTGTTTATAATATTACATGTAAAATTAAGATTTTGTACGTTTATTTTTTCTATAATTAATAGTATTAAGAAATTGCATTAGATAATTGTAATTAAAAGTACTATATGTTTATTCGAATCTAATATGTTACAGTATTCAATTTAAGATATATGTTATCTTACAAGTATAATTTCACTATTAATATTGATAATTAGATTTGTAATATGTAGTTAACTTTAATATGATCATGAGTAATTAGATATGTTGATTGTATACTTGTAATTATTAATTTTACTATTTAAACAGATGTCAATATATGGATGATTAGTACTGTATATTTGATTTAATCAATATAATTGAATATATTAAATTGTACAATGTTCAAAGTTTATATTGTAATTATAGACCTATCATTGAGATTTCTATAGTAATAGATATTCTAATTTTAATTAATTTTGATCATCAATCTGATATTTCTGAATTGATATAGTCTGACAATTTGACTAGTATTGATTGTAATTACTTATGATGAATACTTAATAGTAGATTATTGAGTCATATATGAATATAACTCTAAAATTACTGAAATTTGTAAATATGATCTCGTTCTTCACTATTTACTATTAATATATATGATCACATTATTGATAATGTTACCGAATATAAATTTCTAATAAAGTCTTTAAAGTTATAATTGACTCGATAATATGTTAATTCATACTTAAATAGTACTAATTTACATTAATCGTATGTACATAATTAATATTGGAGATATTAATCAATGTTAAATGCAAATTCAAAGTAATTAATCAATCGTTCAAAGTTTATAGTATCATGCATTAAGTTAGAACTTTGTAATTTAGCATGAATAGAATTTGTTAATTGATTAGGTATGTAATAATATATGTCAATATTAATGCAGAACCTAATTAGGAACTGTACATTAAATTACTCATTCAATTATATAAAAATTTGTTAATGATATCTAATGTTATCATTAATTAGTAATTGACAGATATGTTTCTGTTATTTTGTACTATCATAAGATCTAATAATTCAAACTAACTAAAATGTATTGAATCTTTAATTAGCAAAATATTTTGATCGATTTACTGTAACTACTATCATGAATTATAGATAGCTATTGAGTCTTTACCAATTAGAGCATAAGTATTATAATAATCTTATATAAATATCTAGAATTATTCAACATTGTATTTGTATGATAAGTAATGTATTTGACATATATGCTCATATGTAACGTATCTGTTCTAGAACTTATCTAATTATAAGTGCAGTTTAGTATGATGATATGATCTAAATCTATCGTATATATGAATAAGTATAGTATTATTATGAATTCATGAATCATAAGATTAATCTTATAAGTCTATAGTCAATTCTAAATTTGATTTTATGTAATTATACATAATCTGTCATGTAAGATTATTAATTGTACTGATGATATTAATTGTATAATATGTAATTGATTCTACATAGATTATGGATTTATGATGTCATATCACTTATGATAATTGAGACTGTGACTATTGTATTAACTGTCTTTACTGATAATGTATTATTAGTATCATTGTATAGTATGTATATGTATGAATTTATAATTTCACATTAGATGCTACTTGAAATCGCTTAATGTCTATTATCAGAATTCTTGTATGATTAATTGTTCATGTTATACATGAATGTTATTGTAATACTGATCTTAGCTTAGTCATTAGCTATAAGATTGTATTAAGTTAATATGTGAATGAAATTATATTGATTTAGTTTAATTACGATTAGTATTTTCGTTATGAGTGTCATGGAATTAATTTTCAATATATTCGATGATTAAGTTTTGAATACGATTTCTAGATCTTATTGATAGTCTGCAACATTAACTTATCATATGTACATGAATATTAGTTAAGATGTTATATTGAATTTGTCATTGACATCTGATGATCTTAGTAATTGTATTTCACATTTTGATTACGTGATAGTCTTATGTTAAGATTTATTTCATGAAGTATGTACAGTTGTTGATTAAGTCTCATATGATACATATTAGGATTAGATATTAATGTTCATAATTGAATCGAGTTTAAGTATGCTAAACTGTTTGACTATTATATGAGATGACATGCTGTGTATACTTGTCTGTAGTATATACCCATGTCTATATGTAATGTATAATGTCAATTAGAATCTTTAATTTGTCAATGGATTAGTCTAAATCTGCAAATAGTGTTTAATATTTCGTATCATGTAAATAGTGATCGATAGTAATTGACTAATCTTATGTGATGTATTGATATGTATTGTAAATGATTATGTAATATTATGTTAATTTACTATCATTTGACATAGTGATTTAGATTTACGAGTATTTGTATGAATTCTATATTGATCAATATGATCTATGATATATGCTAAATTACTCGTATAGATCTCTGTATCTATAGTATCTAGATATATGATTGTAGAATTGCTATTTACAATTAAATTTGATAGTATTTATTGATCTTATATCGAATTAGTATAACTAGTTATAACTTTGTCATGTCATAATGTAATATGAGTTACGTAGAATCATGTTGACTGTAGTAGTTCAGAATTATATCTCGATTGTCATATAGTGTATTATAGTTATGCATTTCTGACTGAATTTGACATAGTTTAATTCAAGTTACATGTTAATATTTTGATATTCTAGTAAGTATTGATAATCTCAAGTGTTAGATTCTATGATAGTATAGATCAAGTTAATTGTAATTGCAATCTAAGTTGTCATGTTAGAATTTGGTATTTAGTAATTTATTTATTTGTGAATTTACAGTTCATATGATATTGTAACTTGTTAATCATGTTGATGTTTCAAGTTGTAATTGTATCATCGAATTGCGTATGGTAATAGATTTGTAATTGTTCTATTACTTATGGTCATAGTGTCAGTATATGTATCTATTGATTATTTGTAAATTAGATGTTATTATTCATACTATGTGTTAAAGTTCTAACAGTCTGTTCATGACTAGTAAAGTGAGTTATTATTATTGACTAATGTTACAGTTATGATTATATATGATTCTGTAATTTCAGTATTATGGTAATATTTCAGTATTTAAGTTGAAGATTTGTATTTAACTGTATATTTCGATGTCATTAATGATATTACAGTTGCTAATGTATTGATTATAGTAATTTGAACTGTGTAATGTTACTGTGTAGTTAAATTGCTGTAATTTTATCGATTAATTTCTAATGTTATGTTATACTGAATTATGTCAATTAGTATTAATGTAAATTCAAAGAGATTAAATACTTGTCATATTATGTTATTTGCTAATTATTAGTAATTGATTTCATATGTATGTACATATCAGAATAGTGATCAATTATGTAATTATCTATAAGATTTAAGATTATTCAGTAATTTATAGTTAATTCTTATGTCATATGAATGATTAGTAATTGATCTAGATTATAATTAGCATATTGTAATTAATAGATGTTATAACCTTAATTAATTTCAGTATTGATCCATATTGACAGTATTGTATATTCTGAGTAAGTATTTTATGAATTATAATATGTTATTATTATATGATGTCATAATATTATATTATATTTGACAATTGTTGTACGTATGTCATATTCTGTGAAGTAGTATTGTAATTAGATAGTTCATCGGATATCAATCATTAGATTATTGACTTGTAATTGTCTGGATATCTAGTACTATTGAATGCTATAGTAACATAATTTACATATAACTTTCAACAGTTGACTTGATCAGTTAGCGAACATGAGACTAAGCATAAATTATCAGTTCAATACTGTACTTTCAGATAATCATAAATATGACTGAGAACTAAATATTGAGCATTGTAAAAACATTGAAAGTAAAAATTTTAATCATAGTCAAGATATCTGATATTAGTATTATAATTAGAAAACCATGAAGATATGATAATTTAAATAGATCATGCAAAGTTCGGATAATATCTAATGTTCAACTTGGGTAATCTTGATGAATTATCATTATTAATATTAATCATGAGATAATATCTTGACTAAATCTTGTCATGTATGATTCATATATTACAATGTTAATCATAGATCTGGAATTAGATGACTCTCAAGTTCAATGTTTTATGTATTACATTCAAAATAAAATACTTAAAATTAAAATTTAAATTTCATTCATTAATATGGTCAATTAGAACAATACTATTAGAATTGAATATAGTATTATAAAAGACTTGTAAACAATATTAAGAATTTAAATCTTAAATATAAAAAGTTAAATGTATCAATGTTAAGTATCAAACGAAATTAAATATAAATGAATTAATGAATATTAAGTAATTATTAATTATAATTAATGAATAAGTATAATAAAAGATTAATAGAAGTCGATAGAACATGAGAACGAATTACTGATCATTGTATCCGCAGTAACTAGACTGCAGGTCAATGACATAATGTAAATATTAGATTATTGTTATTGCTTAATGCTAAAAAATGTAAAGTTAATAGTTGCAGTAAACACCTAAAGTTATTGTCGAAGTCAAGGAACGCATTCGAGAGGCAAATTTAACGTTGAATTTAGAAAAGTGCGAGTTTTTAAGAAGTCACTCAAGTTTCTCGGTTATACAGTAGGGTCAAATTCTTTAAGGACGGATCCGGATAAGGTGTCAGCTATGGTTAATTTTCCACGCCCAAAGACCACCACTGAAGTCAAGAGATTTCTTGGTATGTGTAGTTGGTACCGTCGTTTCATTAAGGACTTTTCATCTTTAGTTTCACCAATCAATGATCTTGTCAAGAAAAGAAAAAGGTCAAGTCGTTACGTGGACTTGGAAGCAGAGTCTTCCTTTGTGTCGATTAAAGAGGCTTTAGTGTCTGCACCACTTCTGGCGCAGCCGGATTATTCCGTTCCCTTTATTATTGAGTGTGATGCAAGTAATACGGGTCTAGGTGCCGTATTAATTCAGAATGTCAGTGGAGAAGAACGTGTTATATCGTATGCCAGCAAAACCCTTAATCGTGCTGAACGAAATTATTCAACGACAGAGAAGGAGTGCCTTGCGGTAATTTTTGCCATTGAAAAGTTCCGTCCATGGGTCGAAGGAGTTCGTTTCACGGTCGTAACCAATCATTTTTCGTTGCTTTGGCTGAGTAATTTGCAGAACCCTACAGGAAAATTAGCTAGATGGGCTGTAAGGTTAAGACAACATTTGTTTGATTTGGTACACAGGAAGGGAAAGTTTAACGTAGTTCCTGACTGTCTTAGTCGTGCAACTCCGGAAGAAAAACATGTCGTAAATCTAATAGAGGTCAAGCTTGATAATTTAGAAAATTGGTATGTGTCGTTACGTAAGAAAATTTTGGCGTCGCCTGAGAATTACCCTCAATGGAAAGTTGAGAACGATTTTGTTTTTAAGTTTATTTCGTCAAACCTGCCTGTGTTGTCAAATGTAGTAGAGTGGAAATATTTAGTGCCGAAAATTCAAAGAGAAGAAGTCATCAGATCGTGTCATGACCCCTCAGTTGCAGGACATTTTGGGTTCTCGAAGACAATCGCTAGAGTCCAAGAACATTATTATTGGCCCAAAATGAATTTAGATGTGTTGAAATTTTGTCGTGCATGTTTAGTGTGTGGTGCGCAAAAATCTTCTAATGCAGGTCCTTTAGGTTTAATGGGAAAGGAGAAAGAGGCCAAGTTTCCATTTCAAATTATCGCGTTAGATCTTATGGGTCCATTCCCTCGCTCAAAATTAGGATTTAAATGGTTGTTGGTAGTAGGAGATTGGTTCTCAAAATATACAATTCTACATCCTCTACGCAGTGCAAAGTCACATGTCATTGAACAGTTTATAGAACAGAAAGTGTTTTTATTTATTTATTTATTTATTTATTCACATATACGAATTACACCTTTAATATTGATAAATAATGCTTTAAATGCTATAAATAATTCAGAATATTAAAAATATTAAAACTAACATGAATTATAAAATATATGTCAAATTCATAAAATACTTAAAATATATAAAAAAAAACATAAAAAACTTTAAAAAACTAGTGAAGCTCACTGTAGGTTTCTAAACAGCCCATTATACTCCCTTTAAATTCCTTTTTAAATTCTGATTGTGAAATTCCTATCATCTTATAATCATGCGCATTAGCAGACCTAACCATCCTAGTTAGGGGGCAGAAATAAGTATAATTAACCCTATGATAGGGCACAAAAAATAATGATGTGTCTCTAGTGTTACACAGTGGTATCCTAAGACTAATCAGGCTAAGTAATTCGGAACAATCAATATCTCCTGCCAAAACTTTATACAAAACTAGAAGGTCATTATATTCACGTAGGGTTTCCAGAGGTGGTAATTGCAAAGCCTGGCGAATGAGGTCATAATCACAATTAAATTTACTGAATACTGTTCCAGTCTTATATGCACAAAATCTTAGGAACCTATTCTGCACTGCTTCAAGAGTTCGAATGTGTACATTATGATGGGGAGACCAGATCGAGAGGCATACATAAGTATACTCCGAACGTAACACAAATACAATGTTCTAATCGCTGTCACTGAAAGGTCGTGCGCGTGTCTTGAAATAAATCCTAATGCTCTTAGAGATTTTGAAGTAATAGTATTAATATGAGGAACAAAAGATACCTTACTATCAAAATAAACACCCAGATCACGTACTGTATCAACACTTTTCAAATGCGATCCATTGATAGAGTATACATACTTAATGGGGTTTCTAGAATATGAGAAAGTTATACTGCAGCATTTGGAAATATTAAGAAACATCCCATTATTCTCACACCAATTATAAAATGAATCGAGTTCTTTCTGAAGGTCATGACAATCAGATTCACTCCCAACTACTCTGAACAATTTACAATCGTCAGCAAATAGTAAGAACTTGCTGCCGGGAAGAAACAAGCCAATGTCATTTACAAATAAGTTAAATAGCAGGGGCCCTAAGTGTGACCCCTGAGGCACTCCAGATAAAACTTCCATAGGTGCTGAAATAACATTTTTAATCTTTACCGACTGTGACCTGCCACTGAGATAACTCTTTAGCCATTGAAGTAAGTAATGCGGAAATCCTATAGCTTTCAATTTTCCTAACAATATGGAATGGTTGATTTTATCGAAAGCTTTAGAGAAATCTGTATATATTGAATCAACCTGCAACCCATTCTCCAAAGCAGTAGTAATTGTGTTTTGATAGACAAGTAGGTTAGAAACTGTCGATCTTTTCTGAGTGAACCCATGCTGGTTATCACATATTAATTTACAACAATACCAATTTAAGTACACAATTTTTTAATGTTTTTAATGTTTTTAATGTTTGGTGTGCCCCAATTTATTATTTGCGATAATGGTTCAAATTTAGCTGGTCGAATTTTTAAGTCATTATGTAATAGGTTTGAAATTCAAAAGATATGGTATAATGCTTTTTATGCGCCACAATGTAATTTTGTTGAGAGGATTAATAGGACGGTAGGGACAGCTATTCGATCCTATCTCGAAGAACATGATACCTGGGATACTGAGTTAGCGCAGATTCAATTTGCTATTAATTCTGTTAAACATGAGTCGACGGGTTATACTCCGAATTTTTTGGTTTTTGGCCGACACGTCTCCATATCCGGTAAATTCTACGATAGTGGATTTATTCCTGAAGCTGATGTTGAAATCATTCCTGGTAGTCGCCCATTATATGCTTCACACCATCAAGGTATATTTAAGGTATTTGAAGACGTTCGTAGCGAAGTTACATGTAGCTTATCAAAGGTCGAGCAATCGATATAATCTAAGGAGGAGGAACATTTCTTTTGAGGTTGGTAATAAAGTATGGAGGGCCAATAAGGTGTTGTCGAGCGCGGCTAATAAATTTACTGCTAAACTGGCTCCAAAATTTGTTTTGAGTGTAGTCAAGAAGAAGTGCTCGAATGTGGTGTACGACCTAATTAAATTTAGATGGATCAAAGGCAGGCAGGTGGCATGTCAAGAATCTAAAACCCTATTCTGTCGTAGATCCAGAATATGTACCAGAGGACTGATTGGTTGTCTTTAGTATTTGTGTCGAAGGATATATTATAAATTTAGTTATGGGATAGAGTGGTGATGACTAATTGAAGGCTTTTACCAGTGTTTCGTTGCTGTTAAAGATTAAATTTCTCAAATAGTGTTGTTTTTAAATGTGCATTAATGGAATATTTAGTAGTAGTAGATGAGAGAGACAAAAATGTTATTTTGCCCGTGTTGTTGTTATAGCCCGTAGTGGAGCGAAACAAATATTTGTTGCTTCATGTTTGTGGACGTGTTTTGATCACGTCATGTGGTGTTATGTTTAGAGTTAGTGAGGAAGATAGGTGCAGTTTGTTTTGTTGATGTAGGTCGGAGTAAGCTAGTTGGTGAGGCCATTGTAGTATTGAGTAGCTTTTGGTTCGAGATGTTTGGTGTGGCCACAGTAGAGTTGAGGATTTTTTTTTGAGACTGAAGTGTCCCAAAGAGTAGCGATAGGGCTATGAATGGTTATGAGCTGAAGAAGCCAAGTATTCATTAGTAAGCTACAATGAGTATGGAATATTGGCTTGATGAGTGGTTTATTTTTAGTAGAAGCAATAATCAAGTTTTGCTGAATGTGTTGGGCTGGAATTTTTGAGACCAGCGAATACATAAACATTGTTGGAAGATTATTGATATTTATGTATATAGGTGTGAGTTTTCGATTTACTATTAATATTAGTAAGGTTATCGTGTCAAGGGTAATAGTAAGAAAGTAAATCTTTTTGTTGTTATTTTGCGATAGTTCATGTCCAGCTTTTTGTTTGAATTTCAGTTTATATTTTGAAAAGTAGGTTAGTTTTTTTAGTTCCCCCGTTTGGTTGCAACTCGATTGTTAGACTACAATATTTTGACTTTTACCGATTATGACTTTTTACCGATTACGACTTACCTATACTGACTCCTGATGGATGTGTGGTACGCAGAGTTACCTACACACTCATTTGGTTGCACCCCATTTTCCTCTTCTTAATTCAAGAGGTCACTCATAATTTTTTTGGTTCAGAGATCAAAGTTCGAACTTACTTTGTCCTTACTTAGATTAGTTATAATGCTTCTTTTTTGTATTTATCTTTTGGTTAAGGCGATAGTTTTCGTCTATAAAAAAAATCTTCTCGGTTATGTATATATTAAGATATAATTAACCTCAAAGTTTTTTTCTTTTGGTCGGAGGCAGTGTAACAAAATTTTTGTTACATTAAATATCTCTAAAGAAAAACAGTTCTAGCCGTTGTTATTTACGTGAAATCGTTAAATAGTTTGATTTACTATAAGGAAGAACACCTCTTTCCTTTTACATTATTTTCACCTATACGGAGTATTTAATGGTGACTCCTACGCTTCTGATATCCGCGAATACCTTGAACGTAACTTGAGTTGCATAAGCTACAGGCGTTCTGAAGTCCACTTGTGCAATTACTAGACACAACGTCTGCGCGTAAGGTGACGCGATAACTAGGGTGTTGGCAAGGAATGCGGCCATCTTACAAGCAACTACGAAGAAGTACGCTTCGTTGAAAAATGAAGAGCCTTGTTTGCAGGTGGAGGCTGAGAATAGCTCTACCGTCGGAGAGGGGCTAGTGGTTGCCGCGCGGAGGCGTCACGATTGAGCTCTTGTGAGGCCGCCCAGACAACCAGGAGAGCCGTAACAACATGTGAAGATAGAGGTCCATTAGTGCACATTTAAGAAACACGTTTGACAATGAGATTGGAATTTGGTCGTGTATTGTGAAATTACTCATTTTGAAGCTGTCCGAGGCATTGCATTTAGTAAAGTTGGTCTAGTACGTCTATCAGCATCACCGTTGTATAATTAAGGCAAAACCAATCAGGTACTTATAAAACTATTTACTGAAAATTAATTTTACGTACTAATTTCGGTCAAAGCTTTGATTTAACGTTTACTAAATCATAAGAAACTTTTGTTAAAGAATGTAAATGTCAAGTTTTTTTTGCAAGATATGTTTATGCTCAAATCTCACGTAAAAATCAGTTTGAAAATTATACCCTAGAAATTTAATAGGTCAAATACTTTTTGTTCAGAACTAAATTTTTTTATAAGAGGAATTTTTGAACCTTTAGATAATTTAAAAGTTGTTATTCAAAGCACGTATATAATGCACTTGTTAATTGATAAAAATAAGTATAAAGTTCACTTTTGATTGAAAGATGTTTACTTGCAATATGTTATGTGATTAGTAGAATACCTAAGCTGCTTCTAACATATGTTGAACTGACTTTCTTTAATTTCATATAATGCTTAAGCCATATGAACTGTTTATGTAACAAGTTCTTTAGAGAAATTTTGTAAGCCAGAACAGATCTGTTTTATGGATGTTTAAGAACCCGACTGTATTAAATAATTTATAAATGCTAAGACCTCTCTATGTAGAGAAGCAAATTCAGAGATTTTTGAAACTTACTTTATGTTGATTATTTTGATTATAGAGAAACACATTCAGAAATTTTTGGAACTTATTATATATTGATTATTAGATTTTTTATAAATAATTTTTGCAACAAAAGAGAATTACATTTAAATTAAACTTTGAATTAATACCTTCGTCTTTTTATTTCACTAATTGAAATTAACATTGTCCAAATTAGATCAGAAAAATTTTGAATGTAGAAAAAAGTTGATACAGTACCAGGTAATAGAAACGGAATAAGTAATTTCCAGTAGAGTATTTTTTCATAGGTAAGGTGTTGTTGAGATTTTGAATTCAGGCCAATCGATCTATAAAGATCGAAATATTTTGTTGTTGTAAGGCACAAACAGTGTCTTATATTTTTTTTTTTGTGTGACATTTTCTTGCATGTCCGACATCGCAGAAGCTGGAGCAGAGGTCCAAGAGGTTTCCAGAGGTATTGCTTATGGTAATTTGTATGCTTTTTGGTAATCATTATATCCTATAGGTTTCTGCGTCTTTCTGTAGGATACTTTAGTTTTGTTTATTGTCTATATAGATGCAGTGGCGTCCATTTACGTTTTCTTGTTCCCGTTTGTAGTCAAGCCCACCCTATATCCACGCCCAAACTCATTGCTCACCCTTGGGGTAATTCCCAGACTAAGCGAATATAGTAAAGCTCGTGGGTCCACCGAGGTTTTGTTCACTAATTGACTCACTCCATAATTAAATTAAATAAAGAAAAATTATAAGTCCACTTAAAGTTACTCTGGTGACCACTTAAGTTTCACCATATGTAGCTCAGATTATAGTTTTGGGTGTTAATTTCTGATAATCCATAGAAATTCTTCCAAATATTTTTAAAGACAAATTTATGTTTGCTAAATTAAATTCAATAGAAACTTCACCTCCAATATTACATTCTACGTTAGATTTGGATTCTGATCAAAGAAATTTGTTAGAAAATATTTATCGGTAAATACTTTGAACATTTGCCAGAATTAGGTGTGTAACCCTCATTTTCGCATTCTGATCTATAGTATTGCATGATCTTGGATGTTAGAAATTGTTTAATGCAATCGTAGCCTACAGTTGTCTGCTCTGTATCATAAGGTTGTCAGTATATGTTGACTGTCATATTACTCTGTCAATTGTAAGCTCAATGTTCATGTATTTGAAGGTAATTTTGTTATTCTGTTTAAATAGTTAATATAAAAACTCGTTTTAGATGTTGTTATCACTTATTACAGTGATAATGGGAAAATTGCTAATAGCAAGCTCTCTCTTCTGGTGTCCATCGACGAGCTTAAATGTGGTTGAGGTGATCACTGTAATTATATTGTACCCCTTTGTGGAGGTTTTACAGTTTTTCACTGCTCATTCTGATTTATTACCCTTTTATTTTTGGTGGGTCAGTAATCAGTTTCGCTTTATGCGGATAAAATCAACTACTTGCCTGTTTTGCTCAAAAGTTGAGAGCACATGTTTTGTAGATGGTTAAAAACTTCGTGGCTTCAAGTAATTATTAATCCCAGAATCACTGGTAAGTTTTCTACCTAACGTAACGCATGTGTAAATAGTTTTACAATGGTGTGTTTATTTTAGGGAACTTAGTATGGAATTAAATAGATTCAATTAGAAGTTTACGTTAAAGTTGTATTTACTGCTGGTGCTAATATCGCCTGCCGTAAAATATTTGTTAATGGTTTGTGAAGAATCTTTCCTGTTGTTGATCTTGTCTAGAATAAGCTGCTCATTCTTAATCGTCCAGAAATCCTGCAAGAATTCGGCGTAAATGGTTTGGATTTCCTGCATCTATAGAATCAACACAGAATAAGGTCGTATGTTGTTTTTCCATAAACATTTGTGGTATATATTGTTTCATTATTGTCATTTACAATTATTGCATGTTGATAAGCGTTACTTCGGTTAGTGCAAGTGTGTTAGTTCTAAATTGATTACCTGTTTAACGAAAGGAAATTACAAAGCAACTCACTTTACAGTATTACTGGTTAGATATTGCCTATAAGAATTGTGTTTAATATTATGTACTGAAGGTAATTATTTGATAATTGGAATTCTAATCATATTTTAATATTGAATGAATTTAACAGTGTAAATCTCTGTACGAGAGTGTCTTTTATTATTTATTATTTGAACACATTTATGTCCAGTGGTGTATAATAAGGTATTGCAACTTTGTGTGGCCATATAAATCTTGCACTGCACGATTGGTAATCATATATGAGGTGTACATTGCGAATCATAGCACTCGTGCAGAGTTATAGAAATAGTGTGTTACTTAATTGTTTTTAGATCCATTTTATTTATTTATTTGAAGTGTTACAGTAATTTCCTGTATTTTAATGTGTGTGTGTGAAGGTTAGTAAAAAGGAAGCATTAATAGAATTTATACTTAACTGGTTATTGAGTATTATTGTTTTGCTTGTTTGGTCATTTAAAGAATTATAGTGTTACTTTGTGGTTGTTCAGAGTTCGTGGAACAGGACTCTCTGTCGCTATTGCTCCATGTCCTGGCGCCCTAATAAAGGTAGCTTTATAAAAGCCTCATACTGAGTCATCGGTATACAGAATCCCACCCCAATCATCAAAACCCCTTTAAGAGTCTTGGCCCTGAGCTACCCCGGAGCTTTAAGAAGTCATCGAGCTACGAAGCAACACTTAAATTGTTTCCAAAGTTCATAAATACAACTTTGTACCGTGACATCTTAATCTGGCGTTCCCAACGTGCGACTCGAATTGTAATTTGGCACTTCTGCATTTTGTCTGAATCAAATTTAGCATTCTCAAGTCATAGTTATGCATATTTATTGTGTAATTTAGACTCTTAAATCAGTAAATATATACTGTTTGGTGCTTCGAATTTTAATAATTTGCAAATCTTAATTTGTATAATTTGGAATACTTTTGCATATGTGGTGTCGAATGGTAATTTGATATAGTATAAATTCTATTGATTATTTAGAGTGAGTAATTGATGTTTTAAGTTTTACAGCTGCTGTAGATATTTGTTAGGTGTATTTTGAATAAGTAATTGAATTTAAAATAAATATATTTGTCAAATAATTTTGAATAATTGCAAATAATTTTTGGTGTACAGTAGGTATATAATAATTGAATAAATTTAAAAGTGGTATAATTATATAATATTAGGTACAGAGTTTTGTTGACATTATTGGTTATAGTAATTTTAATCATTATCATTATGGCTAATTATAAAATAGATATTTATCGTCTTCGTATTGACGAGTTATCTTTTGAATTATTTATTCGTGGGGTTAATATGTCTATTGAAGATGAAACTGTGGAGAAGATGAGATTGTGTCTACGTCCTTTATTGAAATTGGAACAAACTAGTAAAGTTTCTTTTTCTATTTCTGATCTGAAAGCAGACCATGAATTTGCAATTGTATCAGAGAAAATAATAGAATTACAATCCAACTTAGAAAAAGCAAGTTCACCGGTTGCAACTATTCGTGCTAGACTAATTCATGTATTGAAACGAATCAATCTTTTCTTACCAAAAACTTTATCCTCTGAACAAGTTAAATTACGTAATAGTCTTTTGACAAAAACTCTTACTATGTTAGATACTTTAGATTTTTGTCCTAGTAAATTAGTAGAAGAATATAGTAATCTTTTATCAAAACAATCATCGTTTAATGCTGAGGAAGATGTTGGATTAGGTGAAGCTTCTGCGAATCCTAATGTTACATTAAATACTTCTTTGAATAATTTAAATTTTAAATCCCATCCTGTTCTAAATGGAACCTGAAATTTACTGGAGATTCACGTGGACCCAGTGTTCATGATTTCTTAGAGCGAGTTAACGAACTTAAAACTGCCCGCAATGTAAACGATGCACAATTATTTGATTCAGCAGTGGACCTGTTTGACTCAAAAGGACTTCGATGGTATAGGAGCAATCGACACAAATTTTCTGACTGGTCTAGTTTATCGAATTTGTTGGTATTACATTTTGAACCTCCCGATTACAAAGTGAGATTATTTAGTGATATAATAGCTCGTACACAAGACCCATCTGAAGGTATAATTGAATATTTGGCGTGTATGTCTTCAATGTTTAGACGTTATGGAACTGTTTCGGAAGAAATACAGTTAAATATTATTTCACGTAATCTTTCACCTTTTTACTCAACTCAACTTCCAGATGTCCAAACATTACAACAACTAGAGTCTGAATGTCTTAAGTTAGAAACAAAAAAGTTTAGAGTAGATTCATATGTTCCTCCCAATCAAAAGAAACATAATTTTGTTGAACCTGATTTTGCTTTTGTGAGTGTATCAAAAAAAGTATCTGAGTTTTCCACTAATCCTATTAATGAGGTCCAACGCACCTCAAAACAAGTAGTTTGTTGGAATTGTCAATGCCTCGGACATTCGAAAGAAGAATGTACGGAGCGGCGAAAATTGATATGTTATCGTTGTGGTAAGCATGACTATACCATACGTACTTGCCCCGATTGCAATAAGCCTTTAAACTTATTGCGGAGGCACTGACAAGTCGAGCAGTGTCCTCTCCGTCTTCTTCTGGTGTCAGCTCGACTAATAAGAAAAATAATAAGGATAAAGATATTATAAATTCCCAAAACAACCCTCAAATGATTTTACTTGAATATGTTCTATCGCATTTAGAAGGTGATGAACGTCCCTATTTACAAATAAAAATTTTAGGACATCCTGTTTTAGCTTTGCTTGACAGTGGTGCTACTCAGTCAGTAGTTGGTCTTCCTGGATATGAATTACTCTTAAAATTAGGATTGTCTTTAACTAAAAATCCCACAAGCTGTACCGTTGCTAATGGTCAATCATGCGAATGTATTGGATATATTTCAACTCCCATACAATTAATGAAGAAATTACATATTCTTAAAATATTGGTAGTTCCTGAACTTAACCATAAGTTAATTCTAGGTGTAGATTTTGGAAAGTAATGGCTATAGTTCCTAATTTGAAAGAAGATGTTTGGTGTTTTGCTAAAGAACCGAAAACTCCTTTCATATCTGAAATACTCCCAAAAGATAGTTTAAGTTCTGAACAACGATTAGCTTTAACTTCCCTTATTGATGAGAAATTGAAGTTGATGGGAAATAATTTAGGTTATTGCACTTCAACTGAACACAGTATAGAATTATTTGCAAATACAAAACCAATTAAACAGCGCTATTACCCGGTCTCACCAGCGAAACAAAAAATTATTGATGACGAGTTAAATAAGATGTTATCTGATGGAATAATCGAACCATCCAAAAGCTCTTGGTCTTCACCTGTTTGCTTAGTTAGAAAGAAAGATTATAGTTATAGATTTTGTATTGATTATCGACAACTTAATGCGGTAACTATTAAAGATGCATACCCTTTACCATATATCTCTTCTATCTTAGATCAACTTAGAGATGCAAGTTATCTTAGCTCGATTGATATTAAATCTGCATATTGGCAAATTCCGCTTAGTGAATCATCGAAAGACTATACTGCCTTTACCGTACCTGGAAGAGGATTGTATAGATTTAATCGTATGCCATTTGGTTTAGTGAACAGCTGTGCTACATTTCAATGTTTAATAGATAATACTATTGGTGCTGATTTACAGCCTTCGTGTTTCAATATCTCGATGATATAATTATTGTGTCAAAAGATTTCAGTGCACATTTAGAAGTATTAGGAAAAGTTTTGATAGATTAACATCAGTCGGTTTGGTTATTAATAAGGACAAATGTAAATTTTGTTTGCCTGAATTATGTTATCTTGGTTTTGTAGTGGATAAGCAAGGTTTACGGCCTGATCCTGAGAAAATTCGTGCTATTCTTGATATCCCTCCCAAAGTCAGTTCCTGAACTTAAGATTTTAGGTACAGCTTCTTGGTATCGTAGGTTTGTGCAAAATTTTTCTACAATTTTACAACCTCTAACTAACCTAATCAAGAAAAATGTGTCTTGGAATTGGTCTACAGATTGTGAGTCTGCTTTTACTCGTATAAAAGAACTGCTGGTATCCTCTCCAATTTTATCTTGCCCTGATTTTTCTAAGGAATTCTTTTACAAACAGATGCATCAGCATATGGCATTGGTGCTGTATTATCGCAAACTTCTGATGCTGGTGAGCAAGTTATTTGTTATTTATCCCGTTCATTGTCATCACAAGAACGCAAGTATTCTACAACTGAACGTGAATGATTAGCAGTTATTTGGGCGGTGGAAAAACTTCGACAATACCTTGAAGGTGTGAAGTTTACATAGATTACTGATCACTATTCATTGATTTGGCTCCATAATCTGAAGGATCCGCAAGGTCGTCTAGCCAGATGGTCATTGCGATTACAACCATATGATTTTACTATTGTTCATCGAAAGGAAAGGACAATGTTGTTCCCGACTTTTTATCTCGTTCTGTTCCTGTATCTGTTGATGAACTTCACCCAATTGATTTCTCTGATACCACTGATAAATGGTATAAGAAGATGTTGTCTAGAGTTACAGGAAATCCTTTGAAATTTTCTCAATGGAGAATTGAAGCTAATCAGCTTTATAAGTATGTAAAACCTAGTTTTGCGGTTTTAATAAAGTAGAGATGTGGAAGTTAGTCATTCCAAAAGATCATCGTATATCAGTTTTATCCGAAAGTCATGATGAACCCTCATCAGGTCATGCTGGTATTTTCAAAACTCATGCGAAAATTCGAAATCGTTATTATTGGCCTCGAATGAAGGCTGATGTTGCTAAATATGTGAACCATTGTAGAATCTGTCAACAATATAAACCTGAACAGAAAGCTGCTGCTGGTTTGATGGGTGATCGTCCTACTATTGATAAACCCTGGCAGATGATTAGTTTACATTGTATTGGTCCTTTAGTTAGATCAAAATGTGGATATACCCAAGTACTGGTGGTAACTGATTATTTCAGTAAATATGTAGTTTTGTTTCCTCTTCGATCTAGTAATGCTAAATCTTTATGTACAAATATTGAAGAAAATATATTTTTGGTTTATGGTGTCCCACAGTATATCATTTGTGATAATGGTGTGCAAATGAATAGTAAATTATTTAAGAATCTTTGTGCTCGATATAGATCTCAAATCTTCTTTACTCCTCTTTATTATCCTAGGGCTAACCCAACCGAAAGAACTAATAGAGTGGTTAAAACAATGTTGGCTTCCTATGTAAGAGAATCTCATCGATCTTGGGATATATATCTTGCAGCAATCGCTTGTGCTATTCGAACTTCTACAAGTGAGGTTACTGGATTTACTCCATTCCTTGTGAATTTTGGTCGTGAATATATGTCAAGAGGTACTGATCATGTTAGTAATATTCTACATGAGTCATCTACTCTAGAGGAGCAGATTGACAAACGTAAAGTTGGTTTTCAGCTATTATTAGCGAAGGTAAAAGAAAAGCTTCGTCTTGCTAAAGAAAGGTATAGACATACTTATAATCTGCGTAGACGCGATGTTAGCTATCTACCCGATCAGTTAGTATGGCGAAAGAATCATGTGATTAGTGATGCCTCAAAGTTCTTCTCAGCGAAACTCGCTCCGAAATTTGTTGGTCCATATAAGGTCAGGAAAAAACTTGGTCAATATACTTACGAATTAGAGGATCTTCAAGGACGAACTTCTGGCATATGGCACGTACAAGATTTAAAATCTGCTAATGTGGATGATGATTGAAATTTTTTTTTGGTATCTTGGTTGGTCGTCAGTAAATTCTGTTACGGAATTTACCTCCTTCCGAAGGAAGAGGGGGATGTAACCCTCATTTTCGCATTCTGATCTATAGTATTGCATGATCTTGGATGTTAGAAATTATTTAATGCAATCGTAGCCTACAGTTGTCTGCTCTGTATCATAAGGTTGTCAGTATATGTTGACTGTCATATTACTCTGTCAATTGTAAGCTCAATGTTCATGTATTTGAAGGTAATTTTGTTATTCTGTTTAAATAGTTAATATAAAAACTCGTTTTAGATGTTGTTATCACTTATTACAGTGATAATGGGAAAATTGCTAATAGCAAGCTCTCTCTTCTGGTGTCCATCGACGAGCTTAAATGTGGTTGAGGTGATCACTGTAATTATATTGTACCCTTTGTGGAGGTTTTACAGTTTTCACTGCTCATTCTGATTTATTACCCTTTTATTTTTGGTGGGTCAGTAATCAGTTTCGCTTTATGCGGATAAAATCAACTACTTGCCTGTTTTGCTCAAAAGTTGAGAGCACATGTTTTGTAGATGGTTAAAAACTTCGTGGCTTCAAGTAATTATTAATCCCAGAATCACTGGTAAGTTTTCTACCTAACGTAACGCATGTGTAAATAGTTTTACAATGGTGTGTTTATTTTAGGGAACTTAGTATGGAATTAAATAGATTCAATTAGAAGTTTACGTTAAAGTTGTATTTACTGCTGGTGCTAATATCGCCTGCCGTAAAATATTTGTTAATGGTTTGTGAAGAATCTTTCCTGTTGTTGATCTTGTCTAGAATAAGCTGCTCATTCTTAATCGTCCAGAAATCCTGCAAGAATTCGAGCGTAAATGGTTTGGATTTCCTGCATCTATAGAATCAACACAGAATAAGGTCGTATGTTGTTTTTCCATAAACATTTGTGGTATATATTGTTTCATTATTGTCATTTACAATTATTGCATGTTGATAAGCGTTACTTCGGTTAGTGCAAGTGTGTTAGTTCTAAATTGATTACCTGTTTAACAAAAGGAAATTACAAAGCAACTCACTTTACAGTATTACTGGTTAGATATTGCCTATAAGAATTGTGTTTAATATTATGTACTGAAGGTAATTATTTGATAATTGGAATTCTAATCATATTTTAATATTGAATGAATTTAACAGTGTAAATCTCTGTACGAGAGTGTCTTTTATTATTTATTATTTGAACACATTTATGTCCAGTGGTGTATAAGGTATTGCAACTTTGTGTGGCCATATAAATCTTGCACTGCACGATTGGTAATCATATATGAGGTGTACATTGCCGAATCATAGCACTCGTGCAGAGTTATAGAAATAGTGTGTTACTTAATTGTTTTAGATCCATTTTATTTATTTATTTGAAGTGTTACAGTAATTTCCTGTATTTTAATGTGTGTGTGTGAAGGTTAGTAAAAAGGAAGCATTAATAGAATTTATACTTAACTGGTTATTGAGTATTATTGTTTTGCTTGTTTGGTCATTTAAAGAATTATAGTGTTACTTTGTGGTTGTTCAGAGTTCGTGGAACAGGACTCTCTGTCGCTATTGCTCCATGTCCTGGCGCCCTAATAAAGGTAGCTTTATAAAGGCCTCATACTGAGTCATCGGTATACAGAATCCCACCCCAATCATCGAAACCCCTTTAAGAGTCTTGGCCCTGAGCTACCCCGGAGCTTTAAGAAGTCATCGAGCTACGAAGCAACACTTAAATTGTTTCCAAAGTTCATAAATACAACTTTGTACCGTGACAGGTGTCACTCCTTTGGTTAAACATACACATAATGGGAAAGGAGAACCGATTAAACAATGTTCATATAGAGACAGTCTCGCTGTACAAAAACATATTGATACTAGCATAGATAAAACTTTTCAAATTAGGTGTCGTGTGTAAAAGCATTAGTCCTTGGAGTAATCCTATATTATTGGTTAAGAGAAAAAACAACAAGCATAGATGTCGTTAATTTTTAGAAATTGAATAATGTCACTGAGAAAGATGCATACCTAATACCTTATGTTTCATCAGTCTTGGGTAACCTCCGAGATGCCAAATTTATTTCCACTTTAAATATCAGATCAGCATATTTTTAGATTCCGTTGGAATAAAGTTCTTGTCAATACACTGCCTTCACGGTTCCAAATTGTGGTTTATTTGAATTCACTAGATTACCAATGGGGTTGAATAATTCACCTGCACCATGGCAAAGATTCGTGGATCGTTTTCTAGGTCCACAATTAGAACTGTATGTGTTTTGCTATCATCATTAAAGTACAGACTCATTTGAAAAACATATTGAAATTTTTCAAGAGGTTTTCAAATGTTTATTAGAAGCTGGCATCGCCCAAAGTAACGATAAATGTCACTTCTATAAGAAGAAATTGAAATATTTAGGTTATGTTGTTAATGAAAAGCATCTTTTGGTAGATACTGAAAAAGTTCAAGCAATTTTAGATATTCCAACTACTAAGATAATTAAAGAAGTTCGTAGAATAATTGGTGTGGCATCGTGGTACAAACGTTAGTTACATATCCCCCAAATCAAATAAATGTATAATTAAATGGAATTATTGAATCTTAAGTTAACTTGCAACATTGTATAATTCAAGGATAGATAATAAAAGATTAATAGAAGTCAGACAGAAGACATGAGAACGAATTTGAATACATTGTATTCCAGACATAACCTGACTCTGCAGGTGCAGGTCACAATAGACTGTAAGAAACTTATTGTTAGAATTAAGATTGTTACTTTGTCTTAATGCATAAAAAAATAAGCAGACATGAGCTCTGCAGATCCCACAGGCAATGTGAGTGGCAGGGTCAACATAAATACCCTGGAGAACCCAAGGAGGGCAGTCAGTCTTGAGCCTCATAACTTTAGCATTGTTGGTTGTTCAGGCCACTCGCCATTAATTAGTTAATTTAAATATAATTTCAACTTAGAATAATTTTGATATAGTACTTGTAAATTAAAATTCAATTTGTAATTTCTGTATAAATAAAATTTGTTAGAACAGTTTTTGGAAGAAGACTTTTTAAAAATGCAGCTCCCAAAGACCAAAACCTAACTCGTTTTATAAATAAATATAACATTATTATTGTCCTTTCAACAGGTTTGTTAAGGAAGAATAAGAAATTTGTGTAGGATGAACTGTGTAAAAGAGTTTTTGCCACAATTAAAGATAGTTTAGCCTCTGCATCAATTTTATCATGATTTGACTTACCTTTTATAATTCAGACTGAAACTTCAGATTATGATATTTCAGGTCTTAACTCAAATAATTGAAGATGAAGAACATATTATTTGTTATATTTCTCGATCTTTGATTCCTAGCGAACAAAAGTTTTCTGTGACTGAAAGAGAATGTTTAGCAGTGTTATTTGGTAAAAAGCAATTGCATTCATATGTGAAAGAAACACGTTTAACAGTCATTACCAATCACAATTCCTTGCTCTGGCTTAATAGTTTACAAAACCCTTCAGCTTGTTTGTGTTATTGGGTTATTAAATAACAACAATTTGACTTTAATATTATCCATAGAAAAGGGAAAGATAATATTATCCCTAATGTCTTAGCTAGAGCTGTTTCAGACTTAGAATCAACACAGTAACTTCATTGACAGCATCTTTACAATTTGTTACGTCAGTACCTATTCCAAATTCAAACGATATTTCTGTATTAACAATTAAAACGGTAGATACAGTGCCTTCAAATATTGATCACTCCTGATTATAATAAAAATTCCTTAGACATTCCTTCATTTACATCAGATGCTTGGTATGCTAGAGTGTTATCAAATGTTCGAAAAAATTCTCAGAAATTTAATGGAAAAATGAGAATTGTATAAACTTATTCACGGTAGATTTCCAAATTTAGTAGCAGACTATACCTGGAAAGAAGTTCTTCCTAGATCTGATCAGAAAACAATTTTAAAACATCATTATGATGAACCTACTTCGGGTCACTTTGAAATTAAAGAAACTGATGAAGGAACTGCACATCAATATTTTTGACCTCAACTCCATGCGGATGTTGCAAGATATATTAATAAGTGTAAAATCTGTTTAGCTGAAAAAACAGAACAGAAATTACAAATTGGAGAAATGTATTTGTCACCCTATTGTGTCAAAACCTTGGCAGATGTTCTCTGTTGATTTAGTAGAATCCTGCCTAAGTCCACAAAAGGTTTTATATATATATTGCTATGATAAGGGGGTAATTTAACGGTAGATTAAGTCATAGGGGTCGTAAGATACATGTAGATACATGTAAATATTATTAACGTTTAGAAAACTAAATAATTCCATCATTAAATAGGAGTAAACCGACAATTTTACATAAAGTCAATAGTGAGCACACTGTATATAAATCATAACCAATTTAAGTCATAAAAGAGAAGCTCATTCTTTGATAACCAGATCATGTTTAGCAAGAACAATAATGTGGACGTCGTATAATACGCTTTAAATTAAATACACAAGTCTAGAATTGAAAAGAAACAAGCAAAAATGATGTTTTAAATGCAACGAGTTTTATCAAAATAAAACATGCAATCGATAAAGGTAAACAACCTGGTGTCCTAGCTATATAATAACATCATTCAAAATATTAATGCATAAATAAGTAAACGCATTCAAATGCGTCATTATAGAAATGTTAATACGTGACTAAAAGGCATCGTATTTTCATAAAATCCAACATATTTGGAGTAATAAACAAGAAATAACAGACAGTCCGTGATGTGATAAAATTTGAACTATAGCCAACACAAATAAGACGACGTGACAAAATGCAATAGAAATTTCGATTTTCTGGAAAATATGGTGTATAATATAGAACGCCTACGTGAAAAATAAAGCGTTTTACCAAAAGTCTAGACAGGAAATTTGGAGAAATAACCAAGTCCTGCAGTGATAGCGCAAGGTGCAAAGCCTTAATCTACAAACACGTGAGAAAAACCAATAGGAAAAATATGTAGGTAGAGTTTTTAAATAGCACGCAGACCTTGTAAACAAGCAGTATCTCTGTAACCAAGGCACGAACCAAGTCAGTCAAACATAAATTACTACACAAAGTGAACTTAGTAAAAATTAATAACTGAGTGAAATCAAAGTGCAGAGTAAAGTGCCAATTAATACAATAGAAGCGGCCGTTTGCTTTTAAAAACGTGAGGTAAATTATTAATTAAATATAATTCTAATATTTAAGAATTTAGGGCTCCAAATAACCTTCAAATAACAACGGATCAACTCTAAATAACCTTCAAACAACGACGTATGTACTTTGAACAAAAATTCTAAATAAGCTTCAAATAACAACAGATCGATTTCAAGTAAACTTCTAAGAAAACTTCAAATTAAACTATAAGTAAACTACAAGTCATTCCAAGTAATTATAAAGAGGAGAGTTCAAGCAGATTTAAGTAATTATTCTGGTCAAAAAGTTGAAGAAACTATATTAAGAGTCAACTGGGAGAAGCCGTAACAGAGAATCAAATTGGAAACAATCCAGGGGTGCTAACCATCCACATATAGAAACAAGAAGAGAAAACATTTTCTATTATTTATATCGAAATATTTGTAAGGGTCATCAAAAATCTTTTGAGAATTTATAAAAATAGATAGAAGATCATTTGAACGTTCAAAAAGGCTTCAAAGTAAATTATAGTGATATTTTTGCTGACTTTCAGAGAGTCTAATTTTGGTAAAATCAATTAAATATTAACATTCTATTCAGGGGCTAATTTTTGAATATAAAATCAAAGTAATAGGTTATTAAAATACAAAGTGTAAATATTGTAGATTATTATACGAATTTTGGTTTGCTTTATTTACATTATTTTAACAGATAGGAGATGGAGAAAAGAGGGTTAAGCAGTCTTTATTGTCGTGTCATTGGGCACTCTGTGTTAATTAGTTTGAGCTAGCCATGGCAGAGTAAAAAGAGGTATAGGTTTAGAGATGCAGAGCAAAAAGCCGAGTACGAGCATAGTAATAAAGTTATATAACACATCAACGTGGAACGAGAAAGAAAACCAAGGACAAACAGCAATAAAGTTATATGACGCATTAAATGTCATATATGTCATTAAATTTAGGAGGTGATAGAGATTGATTAGCTAAATAAAAAATATATAAGACATTGTATTTACTCTTAAGCCGCTTTTTAAATACCTGACCTAGGTCAACTTAATTATAAGTTTTAGGACTGCTGTTTTTCAGTAGCCTATAGTACATTGAATTATTTCGTTTGGCAGTAAAAATGCACTCTATTTCACTAATTTAAGTTTGCTGAAGTTCACAACTTAATTGGTCGACTTTAAAGCATAATGTAATTGTATATTTTATTTGTGACCTAGTCAACATTGCAGTGGTTTTAAAACAATTTTAATACTTTTCTTGTGTGTCTATTTGTAGCTAAACTGTTTGCTTTAGACCCCAGGTTGATAAACAAATTTTGTTTGTCTAATCGATCTCTACATCACCTTTAAATTGATGAGTTAAAACTAATGCCACGCTGATGTGATAAGGGCTTACAAGAGGTCATTGAAACCCAAATTCTACAAATAAATCCCACCAAGGTATAAAAAATCCGAAAAAAGTAGACAGTTCTGTAAATTCATGGTTACGCCTTGTATAATAGAAGGGTACTTTTATTCATTGATGTACAAGCTAAAAATGCAATTGCACATGTATATAAGCATATTGTAAATAAATAGAAAATAACGTAAGCTGTGTATGTAAAAATAATTAATCATTGTAATACCTTAAAAGCCTTAAATGCCAATGCAAATCAATCATTTTAAGATAAATACAAAACTACTTGTTTGTAATAAAAATGCAGTTTCCGTGGATAAAAATAGGTAATTTCGTGTATTTGAAACCCCAATTCTAACCTTAATAGGTGTAATAAAAACACGTTTTGCAGTAAAGGCAAATATTTCTATAAAATGCAACTCCTTTTGAATTAAAAAGCAATTAAAGTTTAAATTAACTACCCTGTGTATTACATAAATTAATTTTAAATAAGGAATTTTCTAGAATAGAAGAGATTAAGAAAGAAGTTTCGAGGGAATACCTTAATTTCGTATGAACTCATTAATAAATAAACGTTTATTCCAAGAAGCGACTCGAACATTGAAAAAAAACCATAAAACCCATAAAATAACCGATACAAATTGATTATCTTTCGCCTTAGTATACGATGCCACGATAATCGCATATGTGTTAGAGTAGGACGAATCGTGCACGTCACTAATAACTGAAACAGATAACGAGGTAATAAAACTCAACAATTTTAAACGCTAATGAGAATTTTGAAAAAAATACATAAGATAAGCGTTTATTATTTAGAGTGGAATCACGCAAATTCTACTACATTCTGGAAATAGATAAATTTGTTCGCAAAATGTTATTTTGATCAAGTCGCGAACTGTTGTTTGCAAAGATAATATTTGAAGTATGCAGTAAGCATACTGTAATTTAATAATTACACTGTTACAATGAATATAGAAGTGATGTTTTAAACGTTACTTACACAAAAAACGGAAATTATTAAATACAATGAAGAGGGGAAATTCTTCAATATAACACTTTTTAAAAATTTTATTAAATAATTGAAAGGAAGATTTGACCAAAAATGTACTTTGGTAGCTGCTGTTTGAAATGAAGACTTTAAATATGGAAAATCTTGTAAGCTGATTTGACGCCAATTTAAAATAAGAAGATATTTAATTACGAGGAGCGTTTTTGATGGGTTCTGCAAGTATTACTTTTAGATTTATTTTTAACTGATATTGGAGTATTTGTCATTTAATTTAAGGTAGAATAATAAGTGTTAATCATATAATATATTTTTTGCGACGATTTTTACCAGGAAAGTTTGTGTTCAGGGTTCAAAACACTCTGACCTTTTAATAGATTATCTGTCAAGGATTTTTTGGCCAAACAAACCTTACAAACGTGGGAATAAACAAAGTCAGGTAAAATATCCATAAAAGAAGAAATTGAGCTGAATTTAAAATAAGGTAAGGAATATTTTTTATAATAAGTACGTCTTAGAAATTATTTTGTTTGAAAGAAAAAATGTTGTAAATGTTCATACTGTATAAATGCTTTAATATTGCTGTGCTTGATTTCATTTTGAGAACTCCGTCATTTCTGTTGAGCTAGCCAGACAAAGTTAGAAAGAAAGATAAGTCAACAATTTCAATTTTTAGAATTTGCTGTATATATATATATATATATATATATATATATATATATATATTGCAGCATTCCTTAAATGGCGCATATATATATATATATATATATATATATATATATGCTGTGATCCCCTTCCTTGCCTCACGATGGTCGTTATTAATATTGATATGAGATTGCCCTATGATAGATTAGAAGTAATTAATATTGCTGTACTATGCCCTTACGTTGGTGGCCTATAATATTTTCGGTGAAAATCCTACGAATGTTTCTTCCTTAATTTTGCTGTGAACCCCTTTTTATTTTCTATAATTTGTCCTGCCTCAGCTAGCTCCAAAACACAACATCCCCTACTTCACGACAATAAAGATTGTTTAACCATTTTTCTTTCTACTACCTAACTGTTAAATTAATTTAAATGAAGCAATCCAAACATTACACAATATAATGATCGATAATATGTATAGTTTTATGTAAATTCAAAATTTAGCCCCTGAATAGAACATTCACCAAATTTATAATTTCCCTGAAAGCCAGCAAAAATATCTTTTTAATTACTCTTAACCATCTTTTGAACGTTCAAAGATGCTTTCTCTATTTTTCAAATTCTCAATTAACCTTTTTGTTGACTCTTACAGATATACAATATATGGCAAATATTAAATTGAACAGTTTTAACTAATAAAAAATTTTAAGATCTCTAACCTGCATTTTCCTTGTTTGTCACTGGAATTGCCCTTATTGTATGTGGTCAGCACCTCTTGATCATTACAGCTCCACTTGCTTCACTTGATTGGTCAGAAAGATGGATTAAAGGTTGCTTGTATTTTTTCCTTCGGATTTCAAGAGTAACTTTGAGTATCTGCATGTTTATTTTATATTTCCATGTAATAATTTATTTAGACGTATTTTCAGACGTATTATTTAAATATGCATTTAGAGCATTTATTCAGACGTACATTTAAATCTTTATTCGGACCTTTTTCCAGAGCCTTATTCAGATCTTTATTGAGATCTTTAATCGGAGTTCTAAATGGTTAAATATTAGTATAAAATTTAGTTAATAGTTTTATCTTACGTTTATGCGTAGAATGGCTATTTTTTGTCGCACAAATTTGGCACTTTCAATCTTTCACTTTTACTAAATTATTGACTTTTCACAAATTGTCACTAGTACGTAAATTTTTACTTTATATCGACGTGATTCGTGCCTTGTTCAGGATAGACTGTCCATTTTTGAGTTTCCAATCGTATTTATAAACTCGAACTTCCAACGTTTTAATTGGCGCGCATCGCGTGTTTATTGATAAACGTTTGTAATTTCCGCCTATCTCTGTAGAACCTTGGTATTTCTCAAATTCCCTGATTTAATTATCGATGAAATGCCCTGCCGATCACGTAAGCGTTCTGTATATCACAGTATTTTCTTAGAATTTCTAAATATCCATTGCAATTTTGTCACGTATTTTATATTTGTCACTTATAGTCCAAAGCTTATCGTATAACGAACCGTCTGTTATTTATTTGTTATTAAAAATATGTTGGACTTCTCTGAAAATGTAATATTCCTGGTCATGTATTCACTTTCTAATAATGATGTATTAGAATGCGTTTACTTATTCATGCGTTGCCATTTTTGAGGATGTTCTTAAATAGCTAGAATGCCAGTTTGTTTATCTTTACCGATTACGTGTTTATATTGATGCAATTTGTTGCGTTTAAAACTTTATCTTCACTCGTTTCCTTCCAATTCTGAATATATAAATTTAACTTAAAACATATTATACGACGTACACATTATTATTTTAGTTAAATGGTATCAGATTATTGCAAAATGAGCTTCTTTCTAATGCATTAAATTAAATATAATTTATATACAGTGTGTTCGCTTATTGACCTTTTGTAAAATAGTCGATTTACTCCTATAATTGGTGCGATTGTTTGATTTTCTTAACGTTCAAATTATTTACATTTATTCCATAACCCATATGACTTAATCTACCCTTAAACTACCCTCTTATCATAGCATTATATATATACACACACATGCAAGCACACGCGTGCGCCTGCATCCACACTTGATTCAATTAAATTGACAACTTCATATAAGACATAAGCATGTTGAGAACAACTAGTTTCTTTCAAAGTCCCTGGATATAAAGGCATTTAGTGGAGTTCGAGTTATCTACAGGCAAAAAATCATTCATCCAGTAATTAGCTGAAGCTTGTAATGAATATGAACTTTATTCTTCATATCACGTCATTAGAAGTTAGCACATGTTTAATAATTATGTGCAATAGGGTAGCTACAGCAGACCAGCGGCTGGCAGCTACCACAGCCAGTCAGCCAGTCGTTTTTATATAAAGTGCAATTCCATAGATTCAGTGATTCGTTGGAAACACACAGACCCATATACACACACACACGCACACACACACACAGATATATTATGCTGTGATAAGGGGTTGCTTAAGGGTGCACGTTATAGTAAAGGTCGTTCGGGAATGAGTAATTAGAATAGTCAGCGGAAAACTACTCTTATTTAAGGAAATAATTAAGAAATAGACATAGTTTGTAGATAGTAAGTAGTCAACACCCTGTATATAGAGTAGAGATAGTTTTGGGCGACGCAGGTAAACATAGGAAGACGCATAGTTGGCGTAGGAATGAAAAATACATGTATTAAGTAGATAGTAAATATTAAATACCCTGTAGATAAAGTTTAGTTAATTTAGGTAAAACAAATAAGGATATTTTTCAGTGGAAGCACGTGTATATTGAGAAGTAAATGATAAAGTGTAATTAGACACGCATTAAGAAGAAGAGTTTCAGACGATTAAATTAATACGGATATAGAAATAGAGTTTCAGGTAGTTAATATAAATGCGTACAAAGATCTAACCATTTTGATAAGAGAAATGATTAAAAATTGCGTGAATCGCATGTAAACATGAAAATTTAAAGTCGAGTTGCATCAGTTGTTTATAGAAAAGCAAGTAATCTATCAAAATACAGCATGTTGACAATGAAAGACAGCTGCGGGCAGGTTGTGATTATGGGAAAACGTGGAGCATTACATCAGAAACTGCTCGAAATAAAATTATTTTATTGGTCAGAGACAAGCAACGAGTTCTAGACCAAACCCACGGATGGAGTAGGAATTCGAGATTATATTAGCAAGCACCTTGATAAGAAAGTCAGTTTTGAACTCAATGAAGGCCGAAGTGCATTGCCATTAAACAGAGTAGTACGTAATAAGTATAAAAGTGAAAAATAAAATGAGTGCGAATATGAAGATTACAATTGCCGTTTAAACGTAAGTTGTTTTTAATGAATTTATTGTAAACTAAGACATAAAAATAATAGGGTTTCGAGGTCTGAGGGAAATAGACTAGGATTCTGATGTTAAGAAAAAAATACAGTAATACAATTTAAATGTCAAGGGGAAAAGAAGAATAATACAATCTTGAAGTACAGAGGTGAAACAAACTACAATTTTAAGTCTGGGGCAAGAATGATGAAAGTCTAAGTTTGAAGAATTGAAATAAATTGGGGTATATAATTTAATGGTGGTGGTCCATAGTGTAATAATTTGAATGGAATCCAGAATTGGGGAAGATCATTTTTATTGGAAGCGTCGATGTAAATATTAAAATGGTGGTCCAATAATTTAGAGTACTTAGCAATAAATATAACAACCCAACGTAGGTGCATGATGAGTATTTAATATCATAGCAAAAAAAGATGGCTACCCAAGTTGGGGCATGAATTAAACCACAATAAAATAACCTGAGATTAGGAGGCGCGAATTAAATTAAAATAAATTTTAAAATACGATTGCGAGATTTCAGATAAATTAATTAAACTGAACCGGGGATTTGAAAAGTTTCAATTAAAGGAAAAATAGAGAAATTTGTACAATATTTAAAGTTAGGTAGATTTATTTAGTATTTAAAAGTTTAGAGTAAAAATAGTAATTTCAAAATGGAGAAAGGATCCAAGAAAACATAACGTTGGAGAGAAGTTTGAGTGAAGAAAGGCGAACTTCACAAGAAACCAAAATGTTGGTTATCTTAATGGCATTAAATGATAAAATGGATAAGAGTGAACAAGCCATAAATACAGTTAAAACAAAAATGGAGGAATACAGCGAGAAATTGGAGAGGAAAATTAAGATTCTTAGTAATGGTTTGCAAGAGACGAAACACACTATCGCGGAGATTAAAGCACAAATGCATGTAAAAATTGGGAGAGTTTCTGAGGAAATAGACGGTTTATGGGATCATATTTCTTTAATCAAAACGAAACGAGAAGAGTACGAAAGCGAGTCCAACAATAAAATCACGAATTTAAATATTAAATTAGGAGAAATGGAAGAAAATTGCGAAACGGAATTCAGAACAATAAATCAAGAAATAAATAATTTAAAAGGTAATCCAATAAATTTTAATAGAGAATCAAATAGGTTAATTCAAACGAATCTTTCAATTGAACAGTTTACCAAATTTTACGGGAACGGAAAATTAAATCCTAAGATTTCTGAAAAATTTTAAAATGTTGATACAGGGATCTACAGATGAATTATTGAAATTAAATTTAATTAGGGCAATATTAAGATGGAATGCTGAAAGATGGTACAATTTAGTTGAGAGTGAAATAGAAACGTTTGAACAGTTTGAAAGCAAATTTTTACGTCAATTCTGGAATGACAATCAGCAAAATCGAATTCGAAGTAACTTAATTATGGGAAGATACGATTCGGCGAAAGGGATAACGCGAGAATCATATGCGATTGAGAAATTTACTGTAGCGAAGCAATTGGATCCTCCTTTAGAAGATAAAATTATTATAAGGTATTTAGCACGTCATTTTAACGCTGAAGTAAAGCGATACATAACGACGCAAAATATAGTGGATAGAGATACGTTTATTGATTATTTGCAGAGATATGATGATTTGGAAAATGATTATGAAGTTGAAAATAATGTTATGAATCAACGCACGGTTTTTATAAGGAATACCGAGACTCGAAATAATTATCGAAGAAACAATTATAATTATGATCGCGGAAGAAATTTTAATAGGAGAAACTATGGAAACTTTAATAATGATTTTAGGCAAAACAGGAATAATGGTCAGATACCAAGGCAACGAATGGAGAGAACGAATCATGAGGGAAATAATAGAGTAATAAATAGACAGGAAAATGATGATCGACGGACGCAAGCTAGAAATATTAATAGTATGGAAATAAGAAATACGAATTGCACAGATACGGGGATAATGAGTCAGGCAGGACCTTCGACGCAAAATCAGGATTTTTGAGTACGGACGAACCAAGGAAAATTCTACGAATTAACAGATATGAACACCAGCGCGAGTTTATTAAATATGAAATGGATAATGAATTAGGAAGATTTGAAAGAAAGTTATTACCAATAATTAATTTAAAGGTGGAAGATAGAATAGTTAAAGTGTTAATTGATACTGGAGCAGAAGCATCACTTGTTGCGGAAGAGTTTGTTAAACGAGAAAAATTGGGGGATAAAGCGATAGCTATAGCGAGGTGTAATTTAGTGGCACCAAATAATAAGAAATTTAGTGTAATAAATGAAATGGTAATTCTGAGATGTGAAATGGGGGATAAAATATGGGAAAATGAGTTTATGGTAGTACCTGGACTGAAGATAGATGTTATATTTGGGATGAATATGATAGATAAGTTGGGGTTGAAGATAAATGCGGAATGCAAAGAGATTGAGTGTAATGGGAAATATATTAAATGGTATGAAGAGGGGAATATAGTAATAGAAGACGACTGCGTAAATATTAATCAGTTTAGTGAAGAGATAAATAATGGGTGTAATGAAAAGGAAGATATTAAGTGTCCAGATGATTTAAGAAATAGGGTGAATATATTATTGAATAAGCATTCAGAATTAATTGGGTCGAAGTCGAGAATTGCCACGGGTTATGTGCACAAGTTGGAAGTAACGAATACAGAGCCGTTTAACAATAAAATATATCCTATTCCAGTAGCATATAGGAATAGAGTGAAGGAAGAAATTGAGGAAATGTTACGTGAAGGTATTATAGAAAACTCCAGTACACGTGTTAATATTTAGTGATAGTGTGGAACAACACTTTGTTCATTTAGAAAGAATATTATTAGAATTAAATATAGCAGGTTTAAGGTTAAATTTAAAGAAGTGCGAATTCTTTCAAGATAAAGTTAAATTTCTGGGATATCAAATCAGCACGAAGGGTTTAGTTATAGATAAAAATATGATTGAGAAATATAGATTAAAAGGACCCAGATTTAAGAATAGAAAGGGGGAGGCTAGAAATAAATAAGCTTAATTGACCCATGCAAAGACAGATGAATAGATAAAAGGAAATGTAAAATAAATTATGAATAGGTATACATAGAAAAATAGAATAGGATTTGAATATAAGAATAGGTATAGGTATAAATAGTAGAGTATAATAGGACATAGGCATGAGATAGATAAAATGTAAATATGAGTTTAATAAAGAAAAAGAGTTGGATTTCAGAATGGAAATAAAAATATAATAATTTCATACCAATGTGAGTTTAAGTTCACGTTGGGCGCCAAAAGGACATTGATATGAAATTCTATATTTTAATTTGGGGGAATTATGCTGTGATAAGGGGTTGCTTAAGGGTGCACGTTATAGTAAAGGTCGTCCGGGAATGAGTAATTAGAATAGTCAGCAGAAAACTACACTTATTTAAGGAAATAATTAAGAAATAGACATAGTTTGTAGATAGTAAGTAGTCGACACCCTGTATATAGAGTAGAGATAGTTTTGGGCGACGCAGGTAAACATAGGAAGACGCATAGTTGGCGTAGGAATGAAAAATACATGTATTAAGTAGATAGTAAATATTAAATACCCTGTAGATAAAGTTTAGTTAATTTAGGTAAAACAAATAAGAATATTTTTCAGTGGAAGCACGTGTATATTGAGAAATAAATGATAAAGTGTAATTAGACACGCATTAAGAAGAAGAGTTTCAGACGATTAAATTAATACGGATATAGAAATAGAGTTTCAGGTAGTTAATATAAATGCGTACAAAGATCTAACCATTTTGATAAGAGAAATGATTAAAAATTGTGTGAATCGCATGTAAACATGAAAATTTAAAGTCGGGTTGCATCAGTTGTTTATAGAAAAGAAAATAATCTATCAAAATACAGCATGTTGACAATGAAAGACAGCTGCGGGCAGTTTGTGATTATGGGAAAACGTGGAGCATTACATCAGAAACTGCTCGAAATAAAATTATTTTATTGGTTAGAGACAAGCGACGAGTTCTAGACCAAACCCACGGATGGAGTGGGAATTCGAGATTATATTAGCAAGCACCTTGATAAGAAAGTCAGTTTTGAACTCAATGAAGGCCGAAGTGCATTGCCATTAAACAGAGTAGTACGTAATAAGTATAAAAGTGAAAAATAAAATGAGTGCGAATATGAAGATTACAATTGCCGTTTAAACGTAAGTTGTTTTTAATGAATTTATTGTAAACTAAGACATAAAAATAATAGGGTTTCGAGGTCTGAGGGAAATAGACTAGGATTCTGATGTTAAGAAAAAAATACAGTAATACAATTTAAATGTCAAGGGGAAAAGAAGAATAATACAATCTTGAAGTACAGGGGTGAAACAAACTACAATTTTAAGTCTGGGGCAAGAATGATGAAAGTCTAAGTTTGAAGAATTGAAATAAATTGGGGTATATAATTTAATGGTGGTGGTCCATAGTGTAATAATTTGAATGGAATCCAGAATTGGGGAAGATCATTTTTATTGGAAGCGTCGATGTGAATATTAAAATGGTGGTCCAATAATTTAGAGTACGTAGCAATAAATATAACAACCCAACGTAGGTGCATGATGAGTATTTAATATCATAGCAAATTATATATATATATATATTGCTATGTACTCTCACAATTATTCGTGCCCCATCATTTGGGCATCATATAAATAATACTATGAACTTCTGGAACTATCGTGGACCGACCTTGTGTCGACCAATAACAAAACTTGATATGATAACGCCGCACTCGGTATCAATGGCGTATTCTACTTATAACTCCATCTCTCTGTGTTTATCTCAATCAAGTTACACTCCCACTAAGGTTATCATTCTGCCTCGACCAGCTTTTATTTTGAATTATAAAATGAAGTTAATTCAATTCCATATAATAAAAAGAATATTATATACAGGTTTTTGAAAATTAATAAAATACACTTTTCAATCAATCAATATTATAAGTCTTATTTATCTCAAAAATTTATATGTTTTGCTATCAATCTAAAGTCACCAAAAACTATTCTTTTTATCAAAAGAAGCCTGGAACGTTCAAAACCCCTTTATTATATTACGTACTTTCAACGTATGCAAAAGTTCGTTGCTGACTCTGTTACACTAATTTCATATTAATTAAGCAATTCAATATTCAAATTCAAATTAAAAAATATGTCTTAAAACTAAAAAGATCTAACCTGGTCTGTGTGCTTCTTTATTTCCTTCTCGCAACCAAAATTATCGATGCATCCATTATCAACTAACATCAATTAGAATTCTCCATGCATTATTATACCATCCATCGTATTCGAAATTATTTTCCACCAATTCGGAATTATTATATACCCATTTGAAATATTATCTATCCACATGCTTGAGTTATTGCATTTAAATTATTGTCGTCACCCTCTGGATTATTATTGTCAGACTTAGAGTTTATTCTCACCAAACTTAGAACATTGTCATTCTCCGCCTCAGACTTAGAATTATTATTATCACCCTTAGATTTATTATCGTCCAACTTAGAATTATTCTACACCAGCCTCGAATTATTGTCGTCAAACTTAGAGTCCTATTATTATTATATTTTAGTTTAAATAAATTCCCCAAAATCTACTTACGTTATTCGGCATTAGAAATTTTCATATTCGTAGCACTATCTGTCATTAAACACTTTTACTATCAAAATATTATTACGTACGTGTTACTCTTTGATTCATAGTGACACAGCTTGGCCTTGTTGAGTTGAAAACAAACAGTAAACTTCTCAATAGCATATAATTCTCGCGTTATTTCTTTCTCTGAATTGTATCTTCCCATGCTGAGGTTCTTCCTAATTCTATCTTGCTGATTGTCCCCCCAAAATTGACGTAAAAATTTCTGCTCAAAGTGTTGAAATGTTTCGATTTCACTCTCAACTAAATTGTACCATGTTTCAGCATTTCCTTTCAGCATAGATTTGATTAAATTTAATTTATATAACTCATCTGTAGAACCTTGTATTAACATATTAAAATTTTCCAAAAATAACTTTGGATTTAATTTTCTGTCCCCGTAAAATTTAGTGTACTGTTCAATTGAAACATTTGGTTGAATTAGTCTAATTGATTCCCTATTGTTAAAATTTCCAGAATTACTTTTTAAATTATTTATTTCTCGATTTATCGATCTGAACTCAGTTTCACAATTTTCCTCAATGTTACCTAATTTAATATTTAAATCAGTAATTTTATCGTTGGACTCGCTTTCATGTTTTTCCTGCTTTGATTTAATTACTGCAATCTGATCCCATATGCATTCTATCTCCTCAGAAACCCTGACAATTCTCTCCTGCATTTGTGCTCTTATCTCAGCAATTGTTTGGTTAGTTTCCTTTAGTCCATTACTAAGAATTTTAATTTCATTGCCTAGCTTTTCGCTGTTCTCATCCATTTTCGTAGATATGGTTTTCATGGCTTTCTCGTTCTTGTCCATTTTATCATTCAATGCCATCTTTGTTTCTTGTGAAGTCCGTCTTTCCTCGATAGAACTGATTTCAAACGCTATGCTTTTTTGGGATCCTTTCTCCATTTTGAAATTATTAACTTTACTCTAAACGTTTAAATACTAAATAAATCTGCCTAAATTTAATTACTGTAAAAATTCGCTAATTAAAACTTTTTAAATCCCCGGTTTAATTTAATTATTTTGTTTTAAATTTCACTGTCGTATTTTTAAATTTATTTTAATTTAATTCGAGTCCCTTAACACGCTGACTGCCAACTACGAGATAACTTGTAGATTGCGTTCTTTGCTAGGATGCCGACTACGAGTTATCTCGTACTGTGTTTACTTGCCATTTTCGCGCAGTTACGATTAAACTCGTAGCATATCAGTGCTAATATGGAGAGATGGCTTCTGGGAAGAGAACAAAAAATCAATGCTGGCTGCATAAACAGAAATTTTATTAATAAATAAACAGAAAATATAATTACAAAAAATTTATTCAAAATCAAGAAGTAAAAGAATATTTTTATTGTTTGTGAAACTTTTTAAAACAATCTTCCACACAAAGGGCTGGCTTCTCTTCACAGGCCGGACAAAAATAACGCGTTTCTCGACGTTTTTTTGCTTGGGTACATATAAGACATGTCTATGTCAGACGTTGTTTTTTTTCGGTAGGTGGCAGACTCTAAATAATGAAGCTCTTGCAATCTCATCTTTTTTTAAACTGGTTGAATCTCTTCTCCAATCAACGCGACGAATTCTTCTCTAAACTTTATCAGAAGAAGTTACTTTTTGAAAAATTTTGTGCGCATTGTGTATATATATATATATATATATATATATATATATATATATATATATATCTCTATAATATGTAGTGAAACCTTTTTAGGCCATCTAATAGTCTTTCTTAGAGATGTGTAGTACGACAGCATTTAATCTAATCGGTCAATTCCAGACATTCCTTTATTGTAATCTCGAATTATATTCGGTTTCATAGAAAGTTTTCCATTGCGATTGGACACCTCTACCATTTCAACAACATGCATGTTTGAAATGGTAAGGACATCTAGTTTGTCCTTCCATTTGCACACAGTAACAGGTCCATTTTGCTGCCAAATATACTCTCCTTTTTTGAGTTTACGATCTACCACATCTTTGGGGTTTCCCTTTCTGTTATTTCGTAGAGTTCCACACACGTAAGTTTTTCTTGTATTTAGTAATTTAGTTAGAGTAACAGAATTATAAAAATTGTCCATATAAAGCATGTATCGCTTATCGAGATAGTCCTCGAGTAAATGTAACACAACACCAGTAGTGTGACCTAAATTATGGTCAGTTTCCTCTGATTTTCCGCTGTAAATTTTGATTTTCATTACAAGACCATCGGACTCACATAGTTCGTACAGTTTGACACCGTATTTGTGTTTTTTATTTTTTATGTACTGGCGGAAATGCAATCTTCCACGCCACAGCATCATGGATTCGTCAATACAAATATTTTTATCTGGTACATAGTTTTCACGCATAATATTGTTGAAATGAGTTGGAATTGGTCTCACCTTGTATAACCTATCGGCAGATGGTATTGTGTTATCAGCCAAATGAAAATAACGAAGTAACAACTGGAATCGATTTCGACTCATATTTGAGCTCCAAAACATTACATTATATAGCTTGCTTGTGCTCCAGTAATGTTCAATTGATGGGAAAGAACAAGGCCCTATTTGTAGCAACACTGACGTCTGTCCACTTTGATACCCTGTTAGACTTTTTTATTGCTGTGCGTTTTGCAATTTCTTGCGCAGCATATAAATTAGTTTGTTCGACCAGTAATGCAAGAAACTCTTCCGAAAAAAATAAGTCCACCAGCGTTTGCACTGTAAAATTTGACGTATCCAATTTCAAACCAACATTTTCTTGGAAAATAAATAGTTCAGGATTTTGTTGAATTTCTGTCCACAAATTATCATTCGTATTTGATGTTGTTGCTTGGGAGTCATCATCATTATCATCGGGATCGGGAACAACTTCATCTTCAGGTTCGGAGACTTCATCGTCCCTATCACTTGAATTCTCAGAAGGTTCATAATCGCTACTGTCGTTACCATCCTCGCCGAAAATCTCGTCAAATTCTGAATCACTTCGATTAGCGTAGTACTCGAGTTCATTTTCAGTCAGTGGTCTTTTCTTATCCATATTGGTTTCTTGATAATTTAATTATAACAATAATTATAAAACAACACACTCAAGAAAGACGTAAATGTGAAGCACTCGACAATATCTGATATACTACTGACAAATATGGACGCATATATCTGATTCAGCTTTAGCAAAGCGACAGGTCTAAACGTGTCTGTGTACGAATTAACTCGTAGTTGGCTTCCGCGAAGAGATTTCTGTTACATAAGCCAACTACGAGATAATTCGTAAGACCTTTTTTTAAAAAAAAAATACATTTTCTATGCTTTTTGATGATTACTATGTAATATAATTACAGTTTTTAACAATATAAAATGATTAGATGAAATTGGCTTTTTAGACCGGAATTCTGAAAATTGCCGTGGCAGTCAACGTGTTAATCTCAGGTTGTATTATCAAATTTATTTTGATTTAATTCGTGCCTCTTAATCTCAGGTTGTATTTTATTGTGATAAAATGTTCGTGTCACGCGTTCGGGTCGCCACATTAATTGTTTCTGCGCACTTACACAACGCTTCTTTAAGTTTCATCTCTTATCTTCGTATTATGATAACTGATTGGAATTCTTTTTGAATGCGTGTTTAATTATATGAACTATGCCTACTTCTAAATACGCTTGCTTCTACTGAAAAAATATCGTTATTTGCCTTACATAAAATTACTAAAAACTCTATATACCGGGTATTAAATATCTGTTATTTACCTAATGCATGAATTACTTATTTCTATGCTAACTATGCGTCCTATTGTTACTATTTGCGTCGCTTAAAACTACTTATACTCTATATACAGGGTGTTAAATGCTTACTATTTACAAACCATCCCAATTACTCAATTTTCTCCTAAATAAATGCAGTTTTCTGCGTCCTATTATAATTTCTGATTACTACATGACCATTGCTATAAAATACACCCTTAAACAACCCCTTATCACAGCATTATATATACACACACATGCATGCACGCATGCCTGTGCATGTGCCCGCATCCACCCACCTACCACCACACCCACACATGCATGCATGCTTGTTTGAATGTGTGTATGCTTGCACCCACCCACATCCCCAACCTCACCCACACCCATGTAAATGCACATGCACCTGCACGCACGTGCACACACAGACACACACAGACCCACACAGAGAGACAGACAAACAGATACACACAGACACACATGCATAAACGCCTGCACATGCACATGCATGAGCACCCATCCAACCACACAAATGTACACACACGTACATGCCCAAGTGCATGCCTACTTCCATACCTCCCACACCCACAGCCATATGCACACACATGCACATGTGTGCACACACACATGCTCATGCACACACACAGATTCACATGCATGCACACATTAACTAGAACACATATGCTATGTTAGTGCTACTAAGAATCTAAAATTTTCCTATAACAAAGAATTATTTGAAATAAGTGAGTTTTCCAAAAATCTAAAATTTATTGCAACTACTGAATATTGAAACCAACAATTACATTATCTAAATTTGTGCAAAATAAATATTTAAAGTTGTTACGTTTATTTTGCTACCTAAATTAAATTTTTTCCCCTGGTTAAGTCATTAGCCGCTCGAATAAATTGCATTTCTATTTTTAAATTCTCCAACAATATCCTATATATTTCACCTGTTCCTCTTAAGCCCGCATTAACATAATTTTAACTCAAATTCCTTTTGCTTTTAAAACGAAAATTTATTCAATAAATTAAACAGTCAATACCTTGTTCTAGGTATCCATTAATTTGTTAAACATTCCGATAACGTATAATTGCTTTCTCTTGTGTTTTCCAGTTTGCTAATCGCGCTTTCGATAACGCGAGGATTGCAGTTCGAACTCGTGTTATTTGAACCCATCTTTAATTTGATTTTACAGTTTGAAATATTTTCTACGGTATTTGTTACAGTACTTCAAAAGCAATGCACGTTTTTTTGTTCAACAAGTAGGAGGTATCTTGCTTGTATTGGTGAGTTTTCCCACGCTTACCCATTCTAATCAGATTCTCTTTTTAGCTCTTAGCTGGAGGCCAAATTGGTTCTTTCTTTATGTAGGCCCAACTGTTCTTTGCCACAGATCAACTGCCGTTGCCTGTAGATCGCTAGTGCCGTTATGGTAACAGGGTAAAAGGATCACGACGACCATGGTGTAGCGGTGCTAACTCACCCCCGATGGTTTGCAAGCTAAGTATCCAGACACATACAGGTATACAACTTCTTTTCTTTTGTGTATATCAATGGCATATTCAGTGTCAGCGTTTGGTGTAGTTACGTGATAAGAAACGTGACACTGTAGGACTATTGTTTGTTGCTGCGAATCGATATTATCGTTCTACAGGTGTGATGTACCATTGTTTACAGAGGTACTATGTACAATTTAAAGGAATGTTTGACAAAAGCTCTCACATGTTAATTATTTCCTACTGATTATTTTACAAAAAGTATTAGGTGCCATTTAAAAAAAAAACTCTTGACAAAAGCTCTCACATGTTTATTTACTACTGATTAATTTTATTTTGTGTAAAATACGAGATGCGCACTTCGTATCTAAAGTACTAAATTGTTCATATCACCTAATTGTTTGATTTGAAATAGTAACGCTTAATTTATTTCTTTTACTTGTTTGTACAGAATCCTTTATTTATTTTTATTTGTTAATAGATAATCGTGGGTGACGTGCTTTTTTTTTTGTTTTCTTGGTAGGCAGGTGAATCCCCCACTCTCTGCATTTGGTAGTTAGCCTGGTATTTACTTTTCTTCCGGGTACGTCTAGGTACGTAGCAAAGTTTATATATTTCACTTGACATATGTCAAAATAATCTAACAAATTTTGTGTTACCCTTGTAATTAAAACTACTGACCAGCTTTTAATAATGGAAGAAGATGCTGATAAAAAATTCAATAGTACTTTAGAAACTCTAGTACAAGTTACTGTAAAAAGTGGAAACTTAAGAACCAACTTGAAAAATGACATTTTGAAATCTGTAAGTACGATAAGAAATATCTTTTTCAATATGAAAGATTCAATAAGTAACAAAGAAAAAGCTTTGAAAGAATTACAAACACAAGATCTAAAGTTACTAGAGATACAACCACCAAGTACATCACCAATTCATATGCAAAATAAATTATATTCAGAAGCTGTTATTTCAAATTTAAATGATCAAACACAAGATAACCAGAAACATATAATATTCATAAAGTCGAAAGACAACCAAACCACCCAATAAATCTTAGAATAGGTATAAATCCGCTCAAAGCTCTTAGAGATTGTAAACTAGTTATTGAACCATCAAGTAAACAAGACGAAGAGAAAATTAACTCAGAAATTAATAAAACCTGTGAAAATGAACTGGAGGCTTATCTTCCCAAAATGCTGAAACTAAGAATAATTATATACGATATTCCTAAAGATGTAACTATTGAAAATGCACTAGAAATTATAGCATCACAAAATCCAGACTATCAAATACTGAAATCACCCCAATATTTATTTTTATAAATAAGAAAAATAATAGGAATTTAGTTTTGGAAGTAAATGGTAATAGTAGAATTAAGATGGCAGGACAGAAAATTTAAATGATATGGCAAATATGTAATGGTGAAGATTACGTTATGGTGAGTACATGTTTTAATTGTTGCAAATTCAACCATAGAGCTAGAGATTGCAAAGGGATTCTAATATGCGCTAATTGCACCGGTAATCACAAAGTAAGCGAATGTAGTGCTTCGGAAAAAGATAAAATGTATAAAGTGTGAATTATAAGAAATTTAACAAGCATATTTCCATAAATGAACAACACTCATCACTGGATAAAAAATGCCCTCGTTATCAATTAGCTTTAAGAAGATACAAACAAAAAATTGAATATTAGTATGGCTCACAAAAATAACAAACTAACTATCAAATGAATTCAAATTAACACTATGCATTAAAGATCGGCAACAATTACCCTAAATCAATTGATAACAGAAAATAACACAGATATTACCTTCATGCGAGAACCATATATGTTAAAAAACAAAATTTCTAGTATTAACAATAAATATGGATCTTTATAGCAGGACAAAATAAACACAGGGCGGCAATCATTATTAACAACATTAAAATAGACGCTTTGCTCATTCAATAACTTTCAGACAAAGGCTGTGTTGTAGTCCAAATAAAACTTAAAAATTTGGATATTTACGCTATCAGCTTATATTGTGATATAACTAAAAATATTGAAACAGATTTCAATAAAATAGAAAATATTTTGGCTTTTATTGGAAATTATGGTTGCATTATTTGTACTGATTCAAACTCTCGTTCCACGACATGGCATAACAAAATCACCAATACTAGACGCAAACAAATGGAACAATTTATTGCAACAAGTAACTTTATTATTAACCAGGAACAAGATCTTCCAACATTCATTACGAGAAGGGGTCAAAGTAACATCAAACTTACATTATCGAAAAGTAGTAGGTAAGTAAGTAGATTTATTGCATAACTCAATATAGGTTTTTAAAGTATAAAAACAAAATATTATACTATAAAGCAAATTATTAAAATACAGTTAATAATATAATTAGTTTTCATTTCTACAACTTAAAATATATTTTTTTAAATTACTCTTAAATTTTCTTTGAGAAGGCTGATTTGTAACTGATTTTGGTAATGTATTATATATCTTAACGCCATAATGAAATACATTTTTTGTGGTTATCGTTTTATTCTTCTTGTATATATAGTAATTGTCTGCTTGTCTTGTGCTGTAGTTATGTATATCTGACACTTTAATTAAGTTGCTAACCAAGTACGAAGGCAGCAAACCATTTGTAATTTTATATATAAAAACCATACTATTATATTTCATTTGTTCCTGAACATTTAAAAAATTAAGGCATTCTAACATTATACGGACTTTGGCAAATCTGCTACATTTTAATAAACATCTCATTGCACGATTTTGTATCTTTTGCAATCTTTCCAAATCACCTTGTTTTGAGACAAATAACATGGTGCTGCAATATGTTAGGTGTGGATAAACTATTGCTCTATATAAAGTTATTCGAGCAAAACTTGATAACTTTGCACAAATTCTTCTCAGAAATCCAACCTTTTTGCTTACTTTATTTATAACCATCTGTAGATGCATTTTAAAAGTTAATTTTCGGTCGATTATTACGCCAAGGTATTTAATGTTCTCTACTACTTCAATATCAGACCCATCTATTTGTACATTCCTATTTACTGTTTTTATCATTTGATAACTTCTATCATTCGTTAACAACATCCATTTTGTTTTATCAACATTTATCTTCAGCTTATTTCCAACTAAATATTTGCTAATTCTTATTAAGTCACTATTTACAGATTGGATCAGGTTTATTACTTTTGCACCTTCAGCATATATTAAAGTGTCATCAGCAAACATATGCATCTTTGTTACCTTCACTACATTCACTATATCGTTTATGTAAATTATAAAAAGCAATGGTCCCGAAATACTTCCTTGTGGAACACCCCACTCAATTTCTGATTTACTAGATGTTTCCCGTTGCCATCTCGTTTCTTGCTCCCTGTTTTGTAGGTAGTCTTTAAACCACTCTAACGCATTGTCTTTAACTCCATATTTTTCCAATTTTTGAATGAGAATATTTCTACTTATACTCTCAAATGCTCTTTTGTAATCTATAAAGACTGCACACACCGCCTTTCCTTTATCCATTGATTCTTTCCAGTCATTTATAATTAGCCGAATCGCTGTTTCACACGAGTGTTTCGTTCGAAAACCAGACTGATAGGTGGTTAATATATTAGTCTCATCCAAGAATTGCTTCAGTTGCTTATATATTACTGTTTCTAATACCTTTTCAATTGTGGCCAACATATTTATAGGCCTGTACTCTTCGCATTTCTTTGTTGATACTACTTTTGAATTGATGTAACTGTTGATATCTTTAAGTCCTTGGGCACAATACCATGCATAAGAGACATATTTATTATGTTTAGTAGCGGATAACCAATAATATCAAAAAGTTCTTTAAGAACTCTACTGTTTACACCATCCGGGCTGCTTTTATTTGCTTGCTTATATACCAATTCTTTTAGTTCATGTATTTTTAATAATTTAAAAGTACTTAATTCCTTCAGGCTTGTACGTATTGGATCGTGAAGCTCAAACTTTTCAATACCAATTGATGATATAATTTCTGTTATACTATTTATGAAGTAAGTATTGAAGTTTTCAGCAATAGTCTTGTCATTAGTTTCTAGTGTATTCTCAAATATAATGTGCTTACTATTTTGAATACGTTCGGTTTTTAATACAAGTTTTAAAGTCTTCCACATTTTTACTGGGTTACCTTTATTTTCATCTATTTTCTTTTCATAATATTTAATCTTAGCTCTACGGATCATGAATATCACATTATTTCTGCATTCTTTGTATGCTTTCTAATCTTCCATACTTCTTGTGAATGTAAATTTTTTATAAAATTTATTTCGTATATTAATTACTCTTTGTATTTCTCAATTAAACCATAATTTTGAACTATTTTGTGACACCTCCTTGTCATATGAATTATGGTCAATAGCATTTTTAATGTTTGTGTAAAATGTTTTATAAAGTTTATCGATGTTGGTTATTTCATACTTCCAATCTGCCAATATTAACTCGTTCTTTATGGCCTCATAGTTAAGAATTTTCTTTATTTTGCTTTCTGCATCAACTTGGAGTTTTTGTGTGATGTGACTAATGTCTGCAACAACAATACTATGATCTGTAACTTTTGGAGTGTGCCATACTGTACTTTTTAATCCATTATTATTAGTTATCACTAAATCTATTAATGTTTCAGATTCCTTAGTAATTCCTGTACTCTCAGAAATTAGTTGTACAAATCCACAGTCCTTTACAATATTTTTTAACTTAATTGTATAGAAATCATTTATTTTATTCCAATCAATATTATAATCCCCAATCAGAATGATATCTTCACTACCACGTGATTCTACTAGTCTTCTAACAAATTTTCCAACAGGTTTAGAAAATTTGCACAACTTCCACTTGGTGAACGGTAAAACACAGCTATATTTATACTTCTACTATTCAACTTAATATTACCAACAATACCCCAATATTCTAAATGGAGGCTATACTCTTTTAATATTTCAAACTGTAGAAATGACTGATAGTAAATTATGACACCTCCTGTGTGTCGTGAACTAGAATCAACCCTACCTAAACTGTATCCTTTAATGCCTATTTCATTACTTTTAATACAATTTGTCAGATGTGTTTCTGTTAAACAGTCAAGATGGCCCGGCTAAAACACGTGGCGTCTAATAAAGTCAAGAAGAAAACGTAAAGAACAATAGATTCTTACGGTCTAGAGGTTGAGCCTAACAGCGGTCGCGTGGGCACGAGTTTTGATAAGCCTCGCTTCACATAAGTTAGCTGATCCCTACAGGCCTGAGAATATGGAACAATTATAGGACATCATTTAAGACAGTTGGTATATATTAATACAATAAATTATACTAATATTTTTCACCTTAGTGCAATATCTTACGGACATATCTACAACAACAATTTTCGATATTAAATTATAATAAATCTTCGTCGCAGTAAATTTAAAGCAAGCAGTTATGGTTTCGTTCTATTTAATTAACTATGCAGTATAGCAATTGTTTATTCTACAAAGAATCCCAATACTCCAAACTTACCGATGACTAATATCAACTGGGTACTACGCTGGAAAGGTACAACAGCTGACGTCAAGGTTTTGCACCTGCAGTTCATTAGGATGCACGTGAGTGTTTGAAACTTTCCATAGCTTTGAAACTATAGTAAATTATTATGAAATATCCTCGTTGATTATTAGAGTAATGAAAATATAAAGTAGTTTTTGAAGTTAGTAACAACAACGAATAAGTATCTAGTTTGTCAGTTGTTTGTACACGCATTCAATCAATGTGTTTTAAGATATTTAGAATGACAACTTATGTCAGATAAAAAATAGTATAGATTCTGTTTTCTAATCTAGATGCCAGATGCAGTCTTGGTTTAATGTTACATTTTGTTTAAAGACATTCAGGTCATGTAAAAGCTCTTTCATTGGTGTAGAAATTCGCGTGTTTTTTTAGTAGATTACAGTTAAATTTGAGTATTTGCATTTTACAATCGCTGCTTTTGACGATCAATCTTTGTTGTAATAGTCAATGAAGTACTTCAATGATTAAAGAAAAATAAAATTATGTGTTATGAACAAATAATATATTACATGTTTATTTAACTAATTCTTATAAAATGATCCATTTATATATATCTATTTTGAATGTTAAATTTCACTAAAATTTTTATAAAAATATGACAAGAACATAATCCTATATATTGCAGTCACCTGTATATAATCAAACTTTTATATAAATAGAATTTCTTTTGTTTCTTTTGAAAGACGTTTTATTATTCAACATTTAAATAAAAAAAAAAAAGGAAACTAGAGCAAGTCCTCCTTAAGTAAAAAGGGTGTGTAATGAAACTAAATTCGTTTAATATATTACAGATGTTTAAATTCACTTATTCTATTTTGGCATATGCTTTTGAGGACACAAATGGTGTC
>JARFIW010000964.1:0-41381 GCA_036346225.1 Platerodrilus igneus | reverse complement strand
GAAACAACAATTTCTGTACAAAATTAATTAGTTTTTCTCGAACATGTTTGCGTGCCGTGTGAATTTCTGAGTTTTAAATGGGGCGAGTGAAAATTCGTAAAACCGACGCGCGAGCGACGGACTGGGAACATGGCATGAGAAATTCTTTAGAATTACCCGTTTTGGGGAACAGACCAACAGACAGGCTTTTTGCTATATATACCGAGGTGAATATAAACAAGCTCTCTTAGACTTTTGACTATTCGATGCGTTAAAAGCTCTTACATCCGCGACTTGATTCAAGATGTTAAACAGTGCATTTTAGTTTGATAAAATAATTTAAAGTTTGCTCGTATATTTTAGTGATTCAAAATAGTTTGTTATTTACGTGCTAACATGAATGTACTTCAGTGCACTTAGATACAAGGTAATAAAATTTAGTATCACGGTACCAATTAGCAAAATTTACAACGACAAATGTATACACAAAAGTAGGCAGTTTTGGCGTATATTGGTGAAAGACGCATGAATTTCTTTGCTATTTTTCGGGGGTGTTAATAATTAAATGGTTCAAATACGTGTCTGGATCCACGAAACAAGGGTCAGATATACACAGATGAGTTCCGGAAAAGCCCAGAAACAACTTTAAATAAATGGTGAAGGAGAAAATTTTAAAAGCGTTGAGAATTAGAAGCCGTAAATATAATCCTGTTGGAATGGTGTGATTAACTAAAGGGACGATGTACATTGAAGCTACGAGGACAGTAACCTTCAGGTAAATTATACTATTTTGTTTGACATTTTTGTGTGTTGAATAACTTTAAATGGACATTAGTGAAATTGTACTAACCATAAAATTTTAATTTTAAGATGAAATTTGCTTGTTTAAGTAGAAAGGGGTATTTAGTATTGATGTTCGGGAATATGATGAAACTTTGGGTATGTCTTTGAGCTCAATTAGACGAACCTGGTTAATTAACGTAAAGGGGTGGTAGATGCTCCCTTTATACTCAGACTCCGGTCTGCTTATATTGTTATATTAATTAGTAGGCATCCAACAAGGACTTTAATTCTGGATGCACGTTAAAGTGATAATAAAATTAATCTTGAAATTCTTTTTAAAACTGAATTTTATGCTGAAATTTAATTTGAAATTTAATGTATTCTGAATATTGATGTAAATAGAGTTAACGTTGATGTTTGTGGTAGGAATGTGTTGTTTAATTTTATGAATGAGGAGGTTTATAAAATTAGGCGAGCAGCCGAGGCGAAAACAGGATCACAGCAGTTTATGACGCCCAATATCGGTGGGACTAGAATTTTTTTTGTTGAAAGGACCCAGTTCCCGCATTCATCAGGAGAATATTACAGCAATATATATATATATATATATATATATATATATATATATATATAGGTAAATTCAAACCACCAAAATCAATATAGGTATATAAAAAAGCAACAGCGTCTCACCCATATGTTAGACAAAGAAAAAGAAAAACTCCAATGAAATTTCTAAGTCATGAATAAAGGAAAAAAGGAGAGAAGGGTAGAGAATAGGATCATAAGTGATAATTCCTGAATAAAAACACAAGAAATAAAATGTTCCTGCCTTTGCGATTGTGAATATATATCTTTTCAACATAGGCATGGTTCTCGAGTACCATCAACATCAGCTCCAACCAGTTACAGATTTATTGTATTAAACGTGCCAAGGATATATCAATCATGGGGGTAAAAGAATCATAACTCGGAAAATATAAGAGAAATTAATAAAGATACTTAAATATTTAAAGAGCAAAAAAATTAAAAAATTAATGTAAAATATAAGACGAAATTGAACAAATATAATCAAAGTCATAAGAACAAAAAAGTTTGAGCAAATTATCAAATGAATAAAGAAATTAAATTTACAAAAGCCAAATTGTTTTACCCATTTAAATATAACAGGTAGAATAAGTTTTCAGTGTGAGATAGGTAGAAAAGCAAACAAACAGAAACGACAGCAGATTACTATGAGGTATAAAATATTTTATAATACAAGATATATTTAAAAAGATAGATAAGCATTTTAATTATTTGCAAAGAGCATTATTGGCAAAAAAATTTAGGTCTTTTATGTGCCACTTCCCTTGTGGTTTACCATTGAGATCTTAACTTCATAGATAAGTGAACTAAGAGTCTGTCTCACTCCACAAAAGATAAATTTTGGAGCTAATTTAGCATAAAATTTTTTAACTGCATCCTAAGGCACCTAAGGCAAAAACTATCTCATATTCTCAAGTTATAGTGATCTTAGCTTTTCAAGCTTTTAACAAATTTTTTCAACACCAATAAAAATGGCAGGTAACATTTGTTGATCTTGGCCCCAATAAATTTTTTCATCAATTTTAAGTACGTTAATGTCGTCAGGAACAGAACCATAATAACTACCATCAATAGGTGTATATTTTTCAAAAACTTCAAATGATGAAAACTAAGTGGCATCATGTTTTGCGATAGATAAACTTGAGCAATTTTGAAGGTATTTTGGTCCCATTTAGTATGGTCAGATTCGACATATGAAGAGATAGTGGTAACAAGGACACGATTAACACGTTTTGTTTGATTGCGTAAGGATGATATCTAACATTAAACCAAATTTTCTGAACTTTATGACTTTTAACCAAATTATGAAATGAATTATGTACCACAATCACAAAGAATAATTTGTGGAACACCAAACATACGAAAAACGTGTTGCTTTGAAATTTTTATAATCGCAGAAGATATGACCTTTGCTAAAAGATGAACCAAAACAAATTTGGAAAACCAATTCATTACAACCAATACATACTGGCTACCCTTCTCAGATCTAGGAAGTGATTCTAGTACAAGAGAAATTAATTGAAATGGATAAGATGCTTTTTATATGTGCCCATCAAACCAGGTCGAGCTTGTTGTCGACTCTTTTGAGTACCACAGATTTTACAATTTTTAATGTATCGGCAAGCAAACCGTCTTAAATTAGGTAAGCAATAAAAACCTGATATTTTTGCTATAGTTTAGGTAACAAATAAATGTGAAGAAGAAGGATCATCATGGAACATCTTTAAATTTTCGAGTCTATTAGCGATAGGTATAACTAAATTCCATTTGGGTATATTTGCAATTATTGGCGAAGAACAAGTAATAATATCATATAAATTATCTCCTATGACACGAAATAATAGGTAATTTTCAAAATGTTCAATAACTTTTTTCACCAAATTGGAATATTACGTATCAAGAGTTAGATTAGGAAGGTTTAAAGCAGCTATATCATGAGAGAGAGCGTCAGGTATAATATTTAATTTTCTAACTCTATTATGAACAGTAAAATGGAATTGTGAGATACATAAACTCCATTTTGCCAAGAGTCTAGCAGGTTGCTTCAAATTATTTAATCAGGTAACAAAAGAACAATCGCTAATAACTATAAACTGGGTTCCTTTCACATAATCTCTAAATTTTCAATGCCAAAAATTACTCTGAGAAACTCTTGTTCAGTAGCAGAATACTTCTGCTCAGTAGCAGTTAACGAACGACTGGCATATGTAATGAGGTGTTGTAGACCATCTTTCTCCTGAAAATAAAATGGAACCTAAGCCAGTAAGTGAAGTATCAGTTTGAATATGGAAATGTTGCACAAAAATTTGGTGAAATTAAAATAAAGACAAAAGTAATCAAAATTTATATCTCTCGGCAGGATTTTTGTGTCTCGGAACTCCTATCAACAGACTGCCCTCTTTTCATTTTTAATTAAAGCGGTAATTGGAGCAGATATGGTAGATAGAAAATACTATAATTAGATATCATTCCAATTAAGCGTTTAATTTCAATGATGTTTTTAGGTGTTTTAAAATTAGTAATAGCATTTACTTTATTTGTATCAGCTTGCAATCAATTTTCATCCGCAATAAATCCTAGAATAGAAAAAGAGGAGCAGCAAAAATGACATTTTAATCAGTTGATTTTGAAAACAATATTAGTTAAGTAATCGGCTACTTCATTTAGAGTTAATATATGCTCTTCAAAGGTATTACAGATAACTAGAATATTATCAGGAAAAATGAAGGCACGTTCTTGGTGCAAAATCTGGCCTAATATACTGTTCATCGTGTGTTGAAGAGTTGAAGAGGATTGTTTCAAAGGTATTTGATAAAGGTGTTTAAGATCTATTGATATGTATTTAGCATTAAGTAAGCGGATTAAGATAGAGTCGGTATGCAGTAAAGGATAGCTATCAAGAATTGTAACAAAATTTAATTTAGGACCATCGAAACTAACATGACGTTCTCCATGTTTCTTGTCAACTAACCAAATAGGACAACTCCAGGGAGAACTCAGGTAGATAACACCAGACTCAATCATTTAAAAAATTTCAGTATACAAATTATTTTGCAAAGTGGTCCATACAGGATATTGACATTGTTTAAATGGTTTTGCATCAACAGTCAGAATTTCATAAGATACAGTTATAACATACTTAGGGTGTGTAACATACCCTAATTCAGAATTAGATAAGTCACAAAATTTATCCATGGTTTCTTCTAAAGAAATACCTTGTTCGATACAAAAAATTTTATTGGCAATTCTCAAAAAGCATAATCGTTTTGTGATGGTGTAATAGCCGAATAATTTATAGTTATTACATTGTATTAAGTTTAAGCATTTAAAAGGTGAGTGACTTGTATAGGAAGTGAAAAGTGCGGAAGTTGTACAGGAAGACAATCAGGAAGTACACGTGCAACGAACTCTAGGCTAGGTGTAATTTGAATTAGTAAATAAGCATAGTTGCAAAATCATTGTTAGCAGTTAAGTATTAATATAGAATAAGATTGATTATAAGTCTAACCTTCCAATGTAATAGTTGTACAGCACCTTAAAGTGACAAGTAAATTAAACATGTGAAATGGTCTTCGACTTTGATTTAATCCCCTCGAATAAAGACCCCAAGAGAACACTACATGGCGATCCTGCCAGCCCTGCTAATCCTGCCAGCCCTGCTAATTCTGCCAGTCCTGTAATTCTGCGAGTCCTGCTAGTTCTACAAATTAAATTATAATAACCGAAATTTGAAATGGGCACCAGCAATTCCAAAGAAGAGGTAGTTATTGCACAAACTGGAATGAATAATGGTTCGATAAATGGCTATTCAAATTCTGAGGTAATAGGTATTACGTCAGGTACAATTTTAGCGTTGTTGGGTATTTTATTACTTTTTAAAATGTTCAAGAAAATGTTGGACAAGAAGATTAGGAGAGAGGTCAGTAGAAGCCAGCAGATTGTAAAGTAAGAATTATTTTATTTTAAGCTATAAAAATTAAGTACGAGTTAAAATTAATGACGGGAAAACTTGAAGCAAATTTTAGAGGAATTTAAGATTTTTATTAAAAATTTAAATAAAGATGGTCAAGAAAGACGAAACGATTTAGATGTTACTAATAGGAAATTTGATTATTTGAATAGGTTATGCGAGGAGTATAGGTTAGAGAAAGAAAAGATTAAAGTCGCAAAATTTGATAGTTCTGAAATTATCGATAAAGTTAAGCAGCACATAGCCATAATAGATAAGTGTATAGGAGATATTACTGAAGTTTTAAAAAGTAGGAAGTTAAGTATTTTAAGTAGGAAAAATCAAGACACCATGGGTGAAAAATTTGAATTAAAAGTAGCAGCCTCTATGATTCCAGCCATGGACGGATCAGAAAATACCACCAAGCAAATGGTCGACGCAATTGAACTATATGATAGCTTGTTAGATGATGAAGGTAAGAGATTGTTAGTAAATTTTGTCATAAAAATTAAGTTAAGTCAAAATGCTAAAATGCGATTAGACAGTAAGTATGAGAATGTAGAAGCGCTTGTGAACGATATCAAACATCACCTTTTAACTAAAAATCAGCATCAGGATTGTCTGCCGAATTACATAACTCCAGACAAAATAATAAATCAATTGAAAATTTTGGTAAAACGATCGAGGAATTAATGGTCAATTTAACAATAGCTCAAGCAGAGGGTAACAAACAATCATTAAAAATTTTGACAGCCGCTAACGAAAAATTGCATTAAACGTATTTACAAACGGAATAAGGGACGAAAATTTAAAACAATTATAAAAGCTCGAAATTACGATAAATTAAAAGACGCCATAATAGCCGCGAAGGAAGAGGAAATTGCAAATAAACCTCAGCAAATGTTTTACACAACCGGAAAAGGTCGTCAATTTACTAGACGCGTAAAATATCATAACAATAATACGAATAGAAGTCAACGTTATTTGAAATATACTCACTTTTCTTATCTGTATCAAGTACGATGAAGAGGTTTTCTTGCTACCTGAAACGGTTGGTGTAGCTTTCCATGTGGAGACAATTTCAAAGACTGATCCTCAGATGGGTGATTTTTAATCATATGCTGTTTAAGTTTGTCTAACGTAGATGTCTTGATATGACACTTTACACATGAATATTTCTTTTTGTGTTCCTGTGAAATATTATTAAAGCTAGTAGTTGCTTTAATATTTTGTGCTATATCAGTCGCTAAAGAGGAATCACGATCAATAATTATTTCGGATAGATTAACTTTTAAATTTGAAAATCATTTGGCTCGTTATCTCCATCCTTAATCAATAATTGCTGATCACATTGTGAAGACACGGGCAAATTAATAGACAAGTTTAAATCTTGATCTTGTGTTTTAGACAAGTTAGGTAAAGGTTCATAGTGTTCATCAACGACTTCTTCATTTTCATATTCGAGAGGTGATTTTTACGATGATGTAAAACCTTCTTACTAGAAACTAGTTTCAGATCCTGATTTTTAATTGCATTATTCGAAGATGTGGCAATAGAACCATCATTAATTCTTTCAGATGAATGATTGGTTCTCTTGTAAAAAATCTTTCAAAAGGTTTCGAATATACTCACTATTATCCCTGGACACTTCTTTATCAACCACATTCCAAAACCTATTGTCATCGCAGTTTTTTTTTTTTTAAAGGCGGCTCTGTGGCGTAGTGGTATGTGTGACTACTACGCCCAAGGTCCCAGGTTCAAATCCCGACACGGTCCGCTTGAAAAATGTTAGGCGAGCATTTTTCACAAAAATACACCCTCGTTCGGATGAGAGGTAAATGGAGGTCCCGTGTGTGAGTGTTGTCACGCACGTTAAAGATCCCTACCTTGCTTGGAACAGCAAGGGTTCGGCAAAATTCCAAATTTTCCAGGTAAAAAAAACTCGCTTCCTGGCCAATGTAGTACCTTCAGGTGGAGCATTGGAAAATCAAATGTAGTGTCATCGCAGTTTAAAAAGGGAGTAGCTTGTAATTCAGGTATCTCACTATATGTCGTATTAAGCAATGAAGTAGAAGACGTAAATTCGTTAATCAAAGGAGTGTTAATAGCACAGCTCGAAAGTAGTGGATCTGATACAATTACTTTTTGTTCAATCGAACTATCTTCATCGCCACCACTGCTATCAGATTTAAAAAACGCCTCTTCTGCCATTGAATTTATCAATAAATATAACAAACGGCTTATACAAATACGTCGATTTACCCGCCAATATAACGACTGCGACATAGCCCTAGTGTAGTTATGTTTCAAAAATATATGGTGCTTTCAGTAGTTGATTTGAATAGAAATTTGTCACCACCAAGACCAAAAGTGTAACTTTTTGTATAATATTAATACTATAAATTGTTTATTATAATGTTTTAACTATTATTATAGTCAAAACATGAAAGAAGTCGTCTCCGTCATCACTTATATTCGTATGAATTAAGTTGAAAATTTCAAGTCAATGTAGCATCTAGTTCGATTCGGAAGCTTTCGTCAAGCTTCGCGCAAACCGTAATGAAGCATGGTTGCCAATAATATTTTATTTTCATAGAGGTAGTTGCTTAAGTTATTTTTTAAATTGGCGTCTCCTGTTTTACGAGTTTAATGAATTCAGTAAAAATAAAACTCATTTTCATAAATTGAGCTACATATATTGATCTGAATAGAAACGTACAATAACTGCAATATAAACTATTTACGGCAACTGCATTGAAATTTTTCTCGGTACGATAACTTTAGCAACCATGCTTTATGGAAAAATTAACATTTTGTTTGTTGATATTCTAATAAATTGACTAATGACTGCTTCACACCAAACAGTTAATTTTCATGAATTCTTTTAAAACTTTAAAAAATATATTCCATTTACAAAAAAAAACTAAGAAAGATATCCTAGTTTAAAGAAACGGTATAATTTTACAAAAAGGTTAGCCTGTTAATTATAAAGTTTAAAACACGGACACATACGTGTTCATGTATGTCTATTTAAAACACGTACAAACCGTATTATTATCTTTATCGTATATATATAATTTAGCCTTTGAATAATCTTAAACGATGTTTTTGATTTGAGTTAGACACCTATTATGACGTAAGGGATTTGTACGAGCGTCTCGCGGCAGTAATGACGTGGCTGCAATGACAGATTAGGTTACTATTAGAAATAGATATTATTATTAGAGAGTTAAAGCAATACTAAAATCAACTTACGTATGTCTTGACGTATCCCTCAAGGTTACGTGAAGTAAACGATACGTTTTTGATCTATTAAAGAGTTAAAGCAAGTACAACAATTAACCGTAAGCGTAAACGTATTACAAGGATACTTCTAATAGGTTAGGTATGTTGAACACTATTTCTAACCTCTAAAGCTGTGTAGTGAATGTAAATAATTTTTGGTTTTAATTAATAAAAATGGATGAAATTATGTTTATGGCAGCTTTAAATGAAAATAGTGACGACGAAGATCTAGAAGAAGCTTTAATTTTACATGTGCTACATGATGAAGAAAATTTAGGGCGTAGAGCTGATTTATATGGCCGTTTCAATATAAATAGTATGTTCGAAAGTGAATGTAAAAATTTGTTTAGATTTAGTAACATTGATATTGTTAGACTGACCCGTGCACTTAACATTCCGGATTTGATAACCACATCCGACCGAATATCGGTATCAGGTGGGTAGTATTTTATCCCATTTCCAGAAATAAGTAATTTATGATTTATTTATAAAGGAGTGGAAGGATTCTGTATAGTACTTTGAAGATTGGTCTATCCCAATAGATTGTGTGATTTGGAACCATTCTTTGGTCTGTGTTCACAGGCAATTTCTAGTGTTTGCAATCACACGTTGAACCTAGTTTTGAATAACAAAGGTCATTTACTGGAAACTTTGCAAAACAATCTTCACTTTTTAAACTATGCCAAGTTCGTCCGTTATTCTGAGGTAAAATAATTAGTATGAAAATGCAATTGACAATGGTTGTAACTATATTGTTTATTTTGTAGGCAATTCATACCAAGGGTTGCCCTATTCAGAATTGTTGGGGTTTTATAGATGGAACGGCAAGACCAATATGTAGACCATCTATTAACCAGGAAAATTACTATTCAGGTCATAAAAGGTTCCACTGTGTAAAATACCAAGGTGTTATGTGCCCAGATGGATTGATTATTACTTTGAAAGGAGCATACGAAGGGCGGCGTCATGATGCAGGTATTTTTAGAGAATCTGGACTCTATAATGAACTACAGCAGCACACCGTCTTTCCAAACGAAAATAGGCATTTTGTGCTCTATGGAGACCTGGGGTATGGATTAAGGGAGCTTTTGTTGCGGCCATATACTCAATATGAAATTCGTAATAACCCGAACAGACTAAATTTTAATAATATTATGAGTACAATTAGAATTTCAGTTGAATAGGGTTTTGGTAAAATACTACAGTTGTTTGCTTTTGTAGATTTAAAAAAATCAAAAAATACTGTTGCAAGATGTCGAAATGATGTATAAAGTCGCAGTGCTTTTAACAAACTGTCATACTTGCCTATATGGCAGTGAAGTTACTTCTTATTTTGGAATAAATCCTCCAACCCTCGAAGAGTATTTGAATTTGTAAATTATTAATTTGTTGCACTAGGTTTAGTTGTTATAATATACATCTGTATAGGTATAAGTATTATTTTGTTGTATTTAATTGTTACAGTTGTAGTTATTTTTATGCAATGTGTTTAATAAGCCTTTTACAGTCCTATTTATTTCTATTGTCATGAAAACAAAAGCTAAGAGTCCAAATACATTAAAATTTATATATTATACAGAAGTGATATTAAATTTATTGTTTTATTTACATCTGGTGATTTTGCTTTGAATACATATAACATCTATTAATTTTTGCTGATTTTCTATAAGCTTCATTTGTATTGCCATTTGCTTATCTTCTGTTTCCATCCGCTGCAAACGTTCGCGACGTTCAAGCTCGAACTGTTCCTCTTTCAGCGTTTGAGCTCGTTCCTGTAGAGCAAGCTCGACAGCGAAGTTCGTAAAATTTGTCGCTTTTCTTGCTTAAATAGTCCAATGTCTCTTGCTTTATGCTACCATTAATTCTTGCTCTTAAAGGCCCTATAAAAAATATCTTTAGGATTATTAAAGTTGCAAGTTATTTGAAAAGTGTATTTTATACTGAAGAAGAAATTAATTAATAAAGTTACTGCAAACAATACAATATAAATAATCTAAAATGTTGCTCCACCTACGTTGAATGTTATTCTTCATCCTAGGTCTTTTACACTATTTCTTTTAAAAGTACCACTAGTGTTTGGGCCACTTTCAGTTTGAAGTTCTACTTCTATATCAGGTTCAGTAACTAAAAGTGCACAATTAAGTGTTACATCTTAAATTCATAAAACTTACAATTTTGTGTATCAAAGACATTAATATTATCCTCGGTAATAATGAATTCTTCATTGATTCCACTAGCTGCTGCTTCTCGTTGCTGATATCCTTCTGCATAAGAATTAACTAAGGATATTTTTGCACTGATTTTATTGCTTTAAATTCTTTGATAAGGTCTGCAATGTTTCTAAGAAGTTCATCTATCTCGTTAACTTCTTCTTCAATGCCTGATCTGTAAAGTGATACCAAACATTAATTTTACAAATTCTGCCATAAACATTACTTACTTAATTCTCGCGGTTTTATCTTTGACTGAAAACTTTGCTACCAAATTATTAATTCGATCTTTCAATGCCCTTATTGAACAATTTTTTCCTGTAATTTGTAACAGATTTATTTGAATTAGGTTCCATCTGCTGGTATCTTCAAAGGATTGTTACCTACAACCTCCTGGCCAAGTACAAATCATCTTCCCTGTAAATGTACCCTTTTGTACCTAAATTATTCATATCTCTTTCAAAACAATTCCTTGGAGTATGTATAAACCTTAAACGTACATTATGAGTTTTGACAGATTTTTAAATTATTCGGTGATAACCGTTTAACCCCGCAGGATGATCGGTTCAATACGTTTGCGTTTACGGCATACCTAAAAACACTTAACGTTACGTGTGCCGTATCAACATTACGTAAATGTGAACACTTCTGCGCAGGCGCACGTTAGATTTCTGCGTTTGCGGATACGTTTCACCCCGTGGTTTAACTCTCTATTAAAAAACACAAATCACTTAACACACATATCAGAACAGTTGTTGCTTAAACTATTGCAGACTGTTCTGATATACGTGTTAAGTGATTAGTGTTTTTTAATAATAATATCTAATTTGTGTTTTTTAATAATAATATCTATTTCTAACAGTAACCTAATCTGTCATTGCAGCCACGGCATTATTGCCGCGAGACGCTCGTGGATTTTTTCCTGGTTCTTACTATAGTTAGTTTTAGTTTTTCATATTATATTTACTTTTAAAAGCAAAGCATTTTATTGATTTTATTAAAATTTACACGAAATCGTGTTTTCATAGATTAATATCGAAGCTGGAAAAAAGTATAAAAGTAGGAAAACAGAAAGATGGAACCCTGTTAAACCAAAAAGATTCTTCAAAATTTGTTACATATATGCATTGAAAATTTTAATTACATACCTTGAGTAGAGTAACACAACCAGAAGTGCGGGTCCATATTGAATAATACTCATATTCAGAACCGTATTGGTAACACAATTAAGCTATAAATATTAGGGGCCATTTTAAGAAACTGTAGCATAATTACTTACCATTAAAAGGCCGTATATAATTTTCTTTATACAATTAAGCTTAGTGTTGCTTATAAGACAACAGACATAGTTGGTGGGATATATTAGTTTCTTGTTAAATTTATATATTACTCAAGGTCATAGAATTCCAGATATGACACTTCAAAATTACATTGCTTTTCTGTACCAAAAATACATGACCTTCAACCACTAATCAAGGTACACATATGCAGCGGGAAATTTAAAAACGTTGAGTTGCTTTAAATATTTAAATTGATTATTGTATGTAAAACTGCATAATTTAGGCTCTAACGTAATAAAGTCTACAGAAATTAGTACATAAAATTCAACAAGTGTATTGAATAGTAAGAGCAATTATTTTTAATCCTCTACAGAAGTCCAAATCTTTGTTCAGAGTCCTTTGAATATAGTAATGAATTACCAATAACCAATATTACATATATTGCAATCACACCGAAGAACTACCATTAATAAGTAATAGTGAAGTCAATTCATTTACAATGAACTTATTCAAGTGAAATTACAAGGTAGAACAAGAAAAGTAGGATAAACTAAAGAGAGGTTGAATAATATACCACAGAATAATCATATGATACGCTAGTGTGAAAGTATTATTATTCTATGGATATAACAACAGAAAAATGGCTGATTTTAGACAGCAGCAAAGAAATTTGGTCTTTCGAAAACCGCCGAGTGTTACTTTTTCGTATATTATTATTCTATGGTACAGTATTCTACTTGCTATTAAAATATAGAATATTGAAACAGGAGTCTGTGTTGTATTTGCATGTTTCCAGTAAGGTAAGGACCTAGAAATGGAATTGGATTGTACCTGTAAGCTGGGCAATTAATTACTAGACTGCGTATATGATTTCAAATCATACATTAATAATTACAAATAGAATGTAAAAAGTCTAGTACAAGACCCTTATTATGGGCATTGCCAGTTTTGAAAATACCGCTCTAGCAAAACCAATCAGAGCTTTTGTTATTACTCCTGTGCACAAGTGCACTAGGTATTAATATCTTACCAAACGAATAAATAACTAAATAATTAGATGAAGCAGGGAAGTGGAATACATAACTTTCTATAATTCAACAAATCACTCTGCAACCACGCATTTGCAAATGAGTTCTAGATTATATTTTCAATTACATGTTACTATAGACTTCCATTATGTAGATTTTTCTAGATGTATTTCATTATTTTCAAATATATTTAGGTACTTAAAGATAAAACAATGTATGATTTTAATTTAATAGAAAACTTTAAAAATTTGGTAAACCTCTATAAAAATACAGTGTCCTTGTTTACTTATAAATAAGGACACAGTGTTCTTTTAGTGAATTTCACAAACACAGCTTTTAATTTAAGTAAAAAGATATGTGTTTGGACTTTTCTTAGGCTAGAAAAGCGTATGGTAATATTAAAGTAAACACCGCGTTCATCAATTCTTTAATCTTGTCCGACAAAACACGATCTAGCAGCATCGTGTGCTTCGTTCGTGTTTACTATTGGCTCTTTGTATTCTTCTATTGACGAGGTGCTTCACTTCAAGCGATACTCAAAATATCTTATCACATATGTTCGGGAATATAAGTAGGTATCACATAATGTGTTTCGCATGCAATATTTTTAGTTAATAAATATCACTGATGATATATATATATATATATATATATATATATATATATATATATATAGTATCTATAATAACAGGCTATTAGGTCTGCTAGTATAATTCAAGCTTTCGGTTTTTATTTTAAACCTTTATCAAGAATACTAAAATTGTGAAACGTTATTAGGGCATACAATAATCAAATACTTACTAATGTGAGGTTTTTAAACTAGAATCGTTGATATAAATAAAATTCATAAATATAAATTAAAAGTGTGATGTATAAAGCTTTTAACAAAAATAATGTGATATTCATATTTAAGTTTGAAAGTTGCAGATTGACAAATTCCTATATAATTTTGACAGTTGTCGAGAAAACTTTCTAGATGTTACTATTTCTTTTGTAAGTCGACTGAAATTTAGATATTTTTGATGTATGCATGTATGTCTATATACATATATATACATATATACATATGCGAGCGTGTGAGTGTGAGTGTGAGTGTGCGTGTATGTGTGTGTGCGCGTCTGTATGTGTGTGTGTGTGTGTGTGTTTATGTTGCGTTTTATTAAGTGATGTGATCATTTAAGTTAAATTTTTTTGGATTTAAAATGAAGTAGATAGGTGTATATGGAGCTTAGTGCGTTGATATCAGTTTTTTTATTAATATGAATATCACATTATTTTTGTTAAAAGCTTTATACATCACACTTTTAATTTATATTTATGAATTTTATTTATATCAACGATTCTAGTTTAAAAACCTCACATTAGTAAGTATTTGATTATTGTATGCCCTAATAACGTTTCACAATTTTAGTATTCTTGATAAAGGTTTAAAATAAAAACCGAAAGCTTGAATTATAATAAAGAGTTTAATTCATTAACTAGCAGACCTAATAGCCTGTTATTATAGATACTTTATTTTATAATCTGCAAGGTCGTTACACCACATAATTATATATATATATATATTGTTGCGAGCTACTATTAGGCAACCCGTCAAACATACAAGCGCCGCTGAAAGCTTAACAAATATACATAACCTAAAACAGTATAAAATTCAAAATTAATCAGGAATTTTTCATCAGTATTTAGAAATTGGTCGTTAAAATAAGGGCAAGTATATTTAAATAATAGTTAGGAGAAACTAGAATAAAAAAAATTATATTTATGTATTAAATTATTTATCTTTTTCTATTTATTATGAATATATTATGTATTGTTTACATAAATAATGTATGATAGACCAATATATATTTAATCTTATTAATTAATATATTTATAGGTGGAAGCTATGGGCGATGTAGGAAATATCACGGATAATAAAGAATTTTTGGAATTATTTAATTTAATCTTTCCTCAAACAAAATCACCCGTTTTTAGGCACAGACCTAATCATTTTGAAGTATGGAATGATAAAGAATTTCTTCAACGTTTTCGTTTAACGAAACATACCGTGCAGTTTATAACAGATTTAATCCATAGAGATATAGAATCACAAACGGACAGGTATGTTGCTAATTAGTAAAAACAATTTGAGATTTAACCATATTTTATAGGAATCATGCTGTTCGGGATTGATTAATTTCATTATTCAAATTCAAATATTTTTTCGTGTTTATAAAATTGGTGTGTTGGGACGTTATAACTCCCGCCAACATATTTTGTCAAAAACAAGTGCATCTTATCACTTGTTATTTCGGTGTACAACATGGTGGACAGAAAAGGTGCTGCCTTGTAAAACTTCAGGGAATGCTGCCATCAGTTTTCAATCTATGTGGTGACTAATTGCAGAAAGTCGCTTGTGTTGAAAGTGAAACAGTTCCTCAGGTGAGTGTATTTTCATTTTAACTACACCAATTTTCGTGATATTAGGTTAAACATTTTGTACTCACATTTCGTGCGGTTTTTTCAAACAATTTCTATAGTTATTCATTATCACATGCTGTAAGTGCAGTTGATAAAGTTCTTCTTACATTACGTTTTTATGCTACTGGTAGTTTTATGCAAACAGTTGGCGACTTAAGTAGTGTCGACAAGAGTACTGCGAGCAAAGTAATTCATAAAGTTTCAAGAGCTATTGCAAGATTAGGTGATCGTTATATTCAAATGCCAGTCTCAAGTGAATTTAGGACAGTTACAAACAAATTCTATGGAATAAGTAGATTTCCACGGTGTATAGGAGCACTTGACTGTACACATATTAAAATACAGTCTCCTGGAGGTGCAGAACCAGAGATATTTAGAAATAGGAAAGGGTTTTTTTCATATAACGTACAGTGTGTGTGTGATGCAGATTTAGTCATTCGTGATATTGTTTGACGATGGAGCGGCTCGGTACATGACTCTACAATCTTTGGCAATAGTAGAGTAAGGAGGAGATTGGAATTAGGCGAATTTGGTGGAAATGTTTTAGTTGGCGATAGTGGTTATCCTATAAAGAATTATTTAATAACCCATTAAGAACACCACAAACTTGTGCTGAAAACTTATTTTATGAATCCCAGATTCGTACTGCAATCCAATTGAACGAGTCTTTGGAATATGGAAACGACGATCCCCATGCCTAGCACTTGGATTGCGAGTAAAGCAAGAAAATATTGAAGCCATTGTTGTTTCAACTGCTGTTTTGCACAATTTAGCACAGACATTGAATGATCCAGTACCTGAAGTAGATGTACGTGAGTTAGCTGCAATTGAATTGATACAGGATATGCAAGCTTTACCAGTAAGAAATTATGGGCATCTTAATAATAGGACTCGAACAGCTCTAATTAACAATTATTTTGATAGGTTATAATTTAAAACATTTACAGCATATTATGTACATAGGTTAGTTTAATTACAACTTTAATAATTATAAGGTAGTTTTAGTATAATACAATAAGTACTTTAATTTACTAATTATCTAGGTCTATGATTATGATATTATTCTTAAATCTAATTACTGTAATGTTAGTTTATTAAAACAAAATGTAGTATTTGAAATATATTAATAGTGATTCAATTTTTTAATTTATGAAGCAGGTGCTTTTTTTCTAGTTCCAAAATTTCCATTTGCTTTTCGTGTTGTTCCCAAGCAATCTTTCGTTGTAATTCAGCATCTGTTCGACGTATCAACAATTGCTGTTCATGTAACTCCTCCGTATGCTTCAACTTTTGTTCAAATTCACGTCTACACATTTCCATTTTAAAATCTTGTAAACTACTTTTAGCTTCTGCTCATGATTGCAAAGCTTTAGGTAGCTTACATTCTCTTTTATGTTCTGTAATAACAGAAAGTCGCACTAAATTAATTAAAATATTTTATTTTTATTACCTATGTGCGATTTCTGTAGAGGCTTTGAATAGGTGTTTTTAGCTTCTGCGGTGTGGCAAATGACCAGTCCTGAGTAGCATCTGCAACAAAGAAAAATAGTAATATTGATGAATTATAGTAAGACGGTTACCTGTACTTGTTTCTGTCATTACCGATGTCGAGGGCGAATTCATGTTAACACATATTTCCGATGCTTCTGGAAACGAATAGAATAAATACAATTAGTCGTCACAATATCTTATAGTAAACATCTTAAGATTTTTCTCATGTGATGAAAGATCTACTGACCTGGATTTTTAAGTTGTTTACCATAATTATGAAATTGGTCATAGGAATATCCATCGATTTCTACATCTTCTACTACATAATCCATATCTTCAACAACCAATTCTGAAGTTGTACCTACAAGTTTAGTAATTATATCGATAGCTATATATAAAAATTATATTTGTTTACCTTTATCAGAACCAAATTTGGATTCAAAACCTTCTAGTCGCTTACCCAGTAAATCTTTAATTTCATCATCAATATCTGTTGTGGTAGCTGGTTTATGAGGACTCCCACCTGTTCCCTTAACATATAGTTTCTCATCCGCAAATTTCTTTTTTGTTTGTTTTTTAAATTATCATATTTTTTTCTAAGTACTTGAATATCTCTAAAATTACTGTTGGAACCTTGATTGAATTCACTTTCAATTTTCCTCCATGCCTCAACTTTAATCTATTGGCATCAGTGTCCGATTTTTGCATTCAATAATTTCTTTGTGTTTCTTCACTAAATTTATCAAAAGCATTTCTTCCTCAGTAGTAAAATGAATTGATCTTTTACGCTTTTCTTCCATTGTATATTAAAAGTACTAACCACAGACCGTACTAACGTAAGGATGTGAATACAAAATTTTAGAGGTTAGACTCTATACTAACAAACAGCTGTCTAAAGTGTGCACAAGCGCATTTACAAAATAGTTGCGACAATAAGGTTTAGAAAAGGCTTTATTGCTTAACATTGAACAACGCCAACAAATTTAAGCTGAGCTTTATTGTTAAACCGTACTTAACTAAACTTGACTTTAAGATCCAATTGAACAACCGGGCCTCAGAGGAAGAGGATTTGCCAACGGAGTTTAGATAATAAACTAAATAAAAATATTCGTAAAAAAAGACCTGCATTGCGTAAGAAGAAGATCATTTTCCATCAGGATAATGCCCGTCCACACACAAGTACAAAAATTAAATGATCTGAAGTACGATCTGTTGCAACATCCACCTTATTCGCCCGATGTAGCTCCTCCTGACTTCCACCTATTTCCATGACTAAAAGTTTTCCTTGGGGGAAAACGATTTTCCACGGACGAAGAAGTAAAAGCAGCTGTCGACGACTATTTTGGAGGCCTTGAAGAAACGCACTTTCGTGATGGCATAATGGATTAGGAACATCGCTGGATGAAGTGTATTCAACTTGACGGAAATTATGTTGAAAAATAAACTATATTTTAAAACAAATTTTTCATTTTCCCCTGCGTTTCATGAACTTTTCACATCACCTTCGTATTACCACTATTTTTAATAACCCAAATCATTTAAAATCCAATCTTAAATATGTAGTTTTATACGTCACATGTCTGTTTTACAATTCAATCCCTTAATAAATAAATCTTAATCAGTAAAATTTTCATATCAACATGCTAACGCTAATAATTCGTGGCTAATTAAATTCTGTGACCGACATTAAATAATCAGTTCTCTGATAATATGTACCTGCTAATCATTTAAAGTAAGCATTAGGCTCAAGCAAATCTTTGATCGAGTTGATTGGGCTACGGTATTATACTTCAACGTTTAAGACTCCCTAAAAAAAGTCAGATTTTGTGTTCATGAACTTAGCAATATTGTTCAATTATCTTACAATTAATTGGTTTAAGTATTCGGCGTGTTTTAATATATTTTTTTTTATAGTAAATGAGTTTAATTTTGCAAAAAAAATTAAATATGATTTATACGAATATGATTAATTTGTAATAATATTAATTAAACAAGTAAAAATTTAAGTTCGGTAGAAATTTAAAAAAAGACTAAATATGATTTATACGAATATGATTAATTTGTAATAATATTAATTAAACAAGTAAAAATTTAAGTTCGGTAGAAATTTAAAAAAAGACTTCCGCTACCGGGAATCGAACCCGAGCCTCCTGGGTGAAAGTCAAATCAAATCAAAACATATTTATTTTCTAAATTAATAATACATATTAGCAGTATTACGCATTACGTGATGCTACCGTGTAGTTCTTTCATGTCTACAGTTCCTACCTGGCTACAGGTTTGCCTATGATTATAAGTATCTATGACCCTATTCTATCTAGTATCTAAGTATCTAGATTAATCATTTGTAATATTTAAGTTTTCCTTTCGGGTTACATTTCATATTCTTCTATTCATTTTGTTTTGTTCATAGGAAAAGCAAAAGCTAAAAACCTATTTTGTGTGGGTGTAACCTAAACTAATCTAATACTATTAAACTATATCACACTAACCAAAACAATAACATAACTAACAAGAACAACCTAATCTAATCTAATCTAGGAACAACTATTCTAATTTGAATGTAATTAAAATTTTTAATTGTATTGTTTTATTATTATTGTTATTAATTATTTACATTTATCTAGGCGTTTGTTGTATATTGATAATGTATGGTATGTGGGTTTATGTTTAATTTGCATGTTTGTATGTGCTCGGGATGTTGTGATGGTGCGTATGAGTGGATTTGTATGTCTTTCGGTTTTGTTGTAAAATTTTTCTGATGCAGCTTTAATATATTCTTGTATGTATGGTAGTTGCGTGTCCTTGTGTAGGTCGGTGATTCTTGTATATCTGCTAGAGTTTGTTGTCATCCGTAGGCAGTTGTTTTGTATTCTTTGTATAGGTATTATCTGTGTTTTGTTTCGGTTACCCCACACCGCAGCTGCGTAGGTTAAAACAGGTCGTATTATGGTTGTGAATAGGAGTTTCTTGTTGTCTATGTTAAGTTTACTGGTCTTTGATATAAGAGGGTATAATGCTCTAATGACGCTGTTTATATTTTTTATGTTCTTAACGTGTATTGAAATTTAATCTTGCGTCTAAGTGAACTCCTAGATATTTTGTACATTCTGTTGGAGTGATTGTATTTCCATTGACTAGCAAAGGATTGAATATTTTGATATTTGTGTATTTTTGTTTAAAAATTACCATTTCTGTTTTTCCACTATTAATTTTTATTTTCCATCTTTTGTAATATTTATTTAGCATGTTAATGTGTATTTGTATCTGTCTGTTTGCTACTTCTGCACTAAATGAGCTAGCGTAGATTGCCGTGTCGTCAGCAAACAAGGCAGTATTTGTTTTCTCAAATTGAGGCAGATCACTTAGATATAGGCAAAATAGTTTTGGGCCGAGAACCGATCCTTGAGGTACCCCCGCTTTTATTATCTTTGTCGTCGATGTGGTGTTTTCTACATGTACTTTAAATAATCTATTGGTTAGATACGAGTTAACTAGTCTAATAAGGTTTTTAGGATATTTTTGTTTTATTAGTTTATATATCAGTCCATCCGTCCATACTTTGTCAAATGCCTTTTCTATGTCTAAAAATGTCGCTACTGTCACTTTGTTTTTATTGAAATTGTCTATAATGTGGTTTGTTATTCTTGCTAGTTGGTGTACTGTGTTATGTCCATGTCTAAATCCAAATTGGTTGTTACTTGTGATTTTATGTTTTTGATCTATTTTATTGATGCGTTCTAGTATTGTCTTCTCTGTTATTTTTGATAGGGTACTTAAGAGACTTATTGGTCTGTAGTTGGTTGGTATTTTGAGTTTTGTTTGGTTTTAAAATGGGTATTACAATAGCAGTTTTCCAGATTGTTGGGAAGTATCCTAGCGTCATTATAGCGTTTATGATGTATGTTAGTTGTACTATAGTCTTTTGGAAAAGTTTTTAACTAGTCTGTTGTCTATTTCGTCTTCACCCGGGGCTTTATTGTTAGGTAGTGTTTTTATTATTTCATGTATCTCTAGGTGTCGTTAGTTGCTCATTTATTTGTTGCATGTCTGTACAGTCGTTCAGGTATGCAGCTACGTCTTGTCTGATATTATTTTCAAATTCTGTGTCCGACGTTTGTTCTAGAGTATGTATCTGTTCGAAGGTCCTTGCTAGTATTTCTGATTTTTCCTTGTTACTGTAGTAATTTACATTGTTATATTCAATGGTTGGGATTTTTCTGAAGGGTCGTTTCAGAGTCTTTGTCAGTTTCCATAGAGTGCTGTCTGTTGGTTTTATAGTGTTTAAAGTGCGTGTCCAACGATCATTTCTAAAGTTTTGTATTTTGTTGTCGATTTCTTTGGTAACAGTATACATTTGTCTTTTTATGTTTAAGTCGGCTGTTCTTTGCCACCTCTTTCGTAATGTGTTTCGTGCTCTTATGTGCTCTATTATTTCCTGTGGAAAATCCTCTTTGTACTTCATTTGTTGTAGTGTTTGTGAATGTTTGGTTTTGGCTGCTTGTATTGTTTTTGTGAAATTATATACTGCCTTGTCCAGTTTTTGTGATGTGTTTAAGTCTCTGTTGATTTGAATTTTGGCGTCCAATGTTTTCCTGTAGGCTGCCCAGTCTGTGTTTTTGTATGTCACTACCGTTCTGTTTGATGTTTCTTTGTGTTGTCCTCCTACTGTAAACAGAACAGGGTTGTGGTCTGATCCAAGTTCTGTCAGTGATATTGGAGTGCTTAGTTGTAAGACGTTTTTGTTGATTATTAAGTCGATCGTTGACGGTGTAGTGTTATTTGAGGGGAAGTGTGTATGAGTGTCCGGGTGTACTATGTCAAAGTTATGACTCTGTATTAACCTAAATAATACATTACCATTCACATTTGCTCTGTCACAATTCCAAAGTCTATGCTTTGCGTTCATATCTCCTACGACTAAAACTTTATTACTTACACTTAACAGTCTGAGTATGTCTATGGCACTAAACTTATTTAAAGGTTTGTTATAAACAGTCACTATATGTAAATTGTTTTTAAGTTTTATACCTGCTGCTTCGAGGCTTGTGCCTGGCACTTTATTTCTTTAAAAGGTACACCATCTTTAACACATATTGCCACTCCACCATGTCCGGAATTGTCTGATCGATCGCATCTAATAGTTGTGTAGTTTTAATTTTAATTTTGTCTTTATTTTTAGTCTGGTCTCGTTTAAAAGGAAAATGTCTATTTCATGTCTGTTTAGAAATTCTATAATCTGTCCTAGATGCATTTTATACCGTTTGCGTTCCACAAACACAATTTTAGTTTATATTCCATAAACGTCTATGTTTATTATGAATTGACTGAATACTGTGAATTTTTCGGTTTTAGAGTTACAGTTTTAAGCATGTTGTTTAGATCGTTGATAGCTCGTAGCATTTCATTCATATTAACCATGCTGTTTAACGTCTTCATTTCGTTGATTATGTCCTGGAAGCATTCGTTGTTGTTTGAATTTGTATGTGCAGTGTTATTACTAGATATGTCGGTATTTTTCTCCGTTTGTTTGTTGTGCCAATCGTATGTCGCGTATTTAGTCTGATGAGTCTGTTTCAGTTGTGGGTAGTCTTTGTGGCTGTTGATATTTATAGTGGTTGGTTGTGAATACTTTGGTGTTTCTCTTGTTGTCTTTTGGTCATGCATTGTTATTTGAAATATACTCACTTTTCTTATCTGTATCGAAGAACGGTGAAGGGGTTTTCTTGCTACCTGAAACGGTTGGTGTAGCTTTCCCATGTGGAGACAATTTCAAAGACTGATCCTCAGATGAGTGATTTTTAATCATATGCTGTTTAAGTTTGTCTAACGTAGATGTCTTGATATGACACTTTCCACATGAATATTTCTTTTTGTGATCCTGTGAAATATTATTAAAGCTAGTAGTTGCTTTAATATTTTGTGCTATATCAGTCGCTAAAGAGGAATCACGATCAATAATTATTTCGGATAGATTAACTTTTAAATTTGAAAATCATTTGGCTCGTTATCTCCATCCTTAATCAATAATTGCTGATCACATTGTGAAGACACGGGCAAATTAATAGACAAGTTTAAATCTTGATCTTGTGTTTTAGACAAGTTAGGTAAAGGTTCATAGTGTTCATCAACGACTTCTTCATTTTCATATTCGAGAGGTGATTTTTACGATGATGTAAAACCTTCTTACTAGAAACTAGTTTCAGATCCTGATTTTTAATTGCATTATTCGAAGATGTGGCAATAGAACCATCATTAATTCTTTCAGATGAATGATTGGTTCTCTTGTAAAAAATCTTTCAAAAGGTTTCGAATATACTCACTATTATCCCTGGACACTTCTTTATCAACCACATTCCAAAACCTATTGTCATCGCAGTTTTTTTTTTTTTAAAGGCGGCTCTGTGGCGTAGTGGTATGTGTGACTACTACGCCCAAGGTCCCAGGTTCAAATCCCGACACGGTCCGCTTGAAAAATGTTAGGCGAGCATTTTTCACAAAAATACACCCTCGTTCGGATGAGAGGTAAATGGAGGTCCCGTGTGTGAGTGTTGTCACGCACGTTAAAGATCCCTACCTTGCTTGGAACAGCAAGGGTTCGGCAAAATTCCAAATTTTCCAGGTAAAAAAAACTCGCTTCCTGGCCAATGTAGTACCTTCAGGTGGAGCATTGGAAAATCAAATGTAGTGTCATCGCAGTTTAAAAGGAGTAGCTTGTAATTCAGGTATCTCACTATATGTCGTATTAAGCAATGAAGTAGAAGACGTAAATTCGTTAATCAAAGGAGTGTTAATAGCACAGCTCGAAAGTAGTGGATCTGATACAATTACTTTTTGTTCAATCGAACTATCTTCATCGCCACCACTGCTATCAGATTTAAAAAACGCCTCTTCTGCCATTGAATTTATCAATAAATATAACAAACGGCTTATACAAATACGTCGATTTACCCGCCAATATAACGACTGCGACATAGCCCTAGTGTAGTTATGTTTCAAAAATATATGGTGCTTTCAGTAGTTGATTTGAATAGAAATTTGTCACCACCAAGACCAAAAGTGTAACTTTTTTGTATAATATTAATATTATAAATTGTTTGTTATAATGTTTTAACTATTATTATAGTCAAAAACATGAAAGAAGTCGTCTCCGTCATCACTTATATTCGTATGAATTAAGTTGAAAATTTCAAGTCAATGTAGCATCTAGTTCGATTCGGAAGCTTTCGTCAAGCTTCGCGCAAACCGTAATGAAGCATGGTTGCCAATAATATTTTATTTTCATAGAGGTAGTTGCTTAAGTTATTTCTTAAATTGGCGTCCTCCTGTTTTACGAGTTTAATGAATTCAGTAAAAATAAAACTCATTTTCATAAATTGAGCTACATATATTGATCTGAATAGAAACGTACAATAACTGCAATATAAACTATTTACGGCAACTGCATTGAAATATTTCTCGGTACGATAACTTTAGCAACCATGCTTTATGGAAAAATTAACATTTTGTTTGTTGATATTCTAATAAATTGACTAATGACTGCTTCACACCAAACAGTTAATTTTCATGAATTCTTTTAAAACTTTAAAAAATATACTCCATTTACAAAAAAAAACTAAGAAAGATATCCTAGTTTAAAGAAACGGTATAATTTTACAAAAAGGTTAGCCTGTTAAGTATAAAGTTCAAAACACGGACACATACGTGTTCATGTATGTCTATTTAAAACACGTACAAACCGTACTATTATCTTTATCGTATATATATAATTTAGCCTTTGAATAATCTTAAACGATGTTTTTGATTTGAGTTAGACACCTATTATGACGTAAGGGATTTGTACAAGCGTCTCGCGGCAGTAATGACGTGGCTGCAATGACAGATTAGGTTACTATTAGAAATAGATATTATTATTAGAGAGTTAAAGCAATACTAAAATCAACTTACGTATGTCTTGACGTATCCCTCAAGGTTACGTGAAGTAAACGATACGTTTTTGATCTATTAAAGAGTTAAAGCAAGTACAACAATTAACCGTAAGCGTAAACGTATTACAAGGATACTTCTAATAGGTTAGGTATGTTGAACACTATTTCTAACCTCTAAAGCTGTGTAGTGAATGTAAATAATTTTTGGTTTTAATTAATAAAAATGGATGAAATTATGTTTATGGCAGCTTTAAATGAAAATAGTGACGACGAAGATCTAGAAGAAGCTTTAATTTTACATGTGCTACATGATGAAGAAAATTTAGGGCGTAGAGCTGATTTATATGGCCGTTTCAATATAAATAGTATGTTCGAAAGTGAATGTAAAAATTTGTTTAGATTTAGTAACATTGATATTGTTAGACTGACCCGTGCACTTAACATTCCGGATTTGATAACCACATCCGACCGAATATCGGTATCAGGTGGGTAGTATTTTATCCCATTTCCAGAAATAAGTAATTTATGATTTATTTATAAAGGAGTGGAAGGATTCTGTATAGTACTTTGAAGATTGGTCTATCCCAATAGATTGTGTGATTTGGAACCATTCTTTGGTCTGTGTTCACAGGCAATTTCTAGTGTTTGCAATCACACGTTGAACCTAGTTTTGAATAACAAAGGTCATTTACTGGAAACTTTGCAAAACAATCTTCACTTTTTAAACTATGCCAAGTTCGTCCGTTATTCTGAGGTAAAATAATTAGTATGAAAATGCAATTGACAATGGTTGTAACTATATTGTTTATTTTGTAGGCAATTCATACCAAGGGTTGCCCTATTCAGAATTGTTGGGGTTTTATAGATGGAACGGCAAGACCAATATGTAGACCATCTATTAACCAGGAAAATTACTATTCAGGTCATAAAAGGTTCCACTGTGTAAAATACCAAGGTGTTATGTGCCCAGATGGATTGATTATTACTTTGAAAGGAGCATACGAAGGGCGGCGTCATGATGCAGGTATTTTTAGAGAATCTGGACTCTATAATGAACTACAGCAGCACACCGTCTTTCCAAACGAAAATAGGCATTTTGTGCTCTATGGAGACCTGGGGTATGGATTAAGGGAGCTTTTGTTGCGGCCATATACTCAATATGAAATTCGTAATAACCCGAACAGACTAAATTTTAATAATATTATGAGTACAATTAGAATTTCAGTTGAATAGGGTTTTGGTAAAATACTACAGTTGTTTGCTTTTGTAGATTTAAAAAAAAATCAAAAAATACTGTTGCAAGATGTCGAAATGATGTATAAAGTCGCAGTGCTTTTAACAAACTGTCATACTTGCCTATATGGCAGTGAAGTTACTTCTTATTTTGGAATAAATCCTCCAACCCTCGAAGAGTATTTGAATTTGTAAATTATTAATTTGTTGCACTAGGTTTAGTTGTTATAATATACATCTGTATAGGTATAAGTATTATTTTGTTGTATTTAATTGTTACAGTTGTAGTTATTTTTATGCAATGTGTTTAATAAGCCTTTTACAGTCCTATTTATTTCTATTGTCATGAAAACAAAAGCTAAGAGTCCAAATACATTAAAATTTATATATTATACAGAAGTGATATTAAATTTATTGTTTTATTTACATCTGGTGATTTTGCTTTGAATACATATAACATCTATTAATTTTTGCTGATTTTCTATAAGCTTCATTTGTATTGCCATTTGCTTATCTTCTGTTTCCATCCGCTGCAAACGTTCGCAACGTTCAAGCTCGAACTGTTCCTCTTTCAGCGTTTGAGCTCGTTCCTGTAGAGCAAGCTCGACAGCGAAGTTCGTAAAATTTGTCGCTTTTCTTGCTTAAATAGTCCAATGTCTCTTGCTTTATGCTACCATTAATTCTTGCTCTTAAAGGCCCTATAAAAAATATCTTTAGGATTATTAAAGTTGCAAGTTATTTGAAAAGTGTATTTTATACTGAAGAAGAAATTAATTAATAAAGTTACTGCAAACAATACAATATAAATAATCTAAAAATGTTGCTCCACCTACGTTGAATGTTATTCTTCATCCTAGGTCTTTTACACTATTTCTTTTAAAAGTACCACTAGTGTTTGGGCCACTTTCAGTTTGAAGTTCTACTTCTATATCAGGTTCAGTAACTAAAAGTGCACAATTAAGTGTTACATCTTAAATTCATAAAACTTACAATTTTGTGTATCAAAGACATTAATATTATCCTCGGTAATAATGAATTCTTCATTGATTCCACTAGCTGCTGCTTCTCGTTGCTGATATCCTTCTGCATAAGAATTAACTAAGGATATTTTTGCACTGATTTTATTGCTTTAAATTCTTTGATAAGGTCTGCAATGTTTCTAAGAAGTTCATCTATCTCGTTAACTTCTTCTTCAATGCCTGATCTGTAAAGTGATACCAAACATTAATTTTACAAATTCTGCCATAAACATTACTTACTTAATTCTCGCGGTTTTATCTTTGACTGAAAACTTTGCTACCAAATTATTAATTCGATCTTTCAATGCCCTTATTGAACAATTTTTTCCTGTAATTTGTAACAGATTTATTTGAATTAGGTTCCATCTGCTGGTATCTTCAAAGGATTGTTACCTACAACCTCCTGGCCAAGTACAAATCATCTTCCCTGTAAATGTACCCTTTTGTACCTAAATTATTCATATCTCTTTCAAAACAATTCCTTGGAGTATGTATAAACCTTAAACGTACATTATGAGTTTTGACAGATTTTAAATTATTCGGTGATAACCGTTTAACCCCGCAGGATGATCGGTTCAATACGTTTGCGTTTACGGCATACCTAAAAACACTTAACGTTACGTGTGCCGTATCAACATTACGTAAATGTGAACACTTCTGCGCAGGCGCACGTTAGATTTCTGCGTTTGCGGATACGTTTCACCCCGTGGTTTAACTCTCTATTAAAAAACACAAATCACTTAACACACATATCAGAACAGTTGTTGCTTAAACTATTGCAGACTGTTCTGATATACGTGTTAAGTGATTAGTTTTTTAATAATATCTAATTTGTGTTTTTTAATAATAATATCTATTTCTAACAGTAACCTAATCTGTCATTGCAGCCACGGCATTATTGCCGCGAGACGCTCGTGGATTTTTTCCTGGTTCTTACTATAGTTAGTTTTAGTTTTTCATATTATATTTACTTTTAAAAGCAAAGCATTTTATTGATTTTATTAAAATTTACACGAAATCGTGTTTTCATAGATTAATATCGAAGCTGGAAAAAAGTATAAAAGTAGGAAAACAGAAAGATGGAACCCTGTTAAACCAAAAAGATTCTTCAAAATTTGTTACATATATGCATTGAAAATTTTAATTACATACCTTGAGTAGAGTAACACAACCAGAAGTGCGGGTCCATATTGAATAATACTCATATTCAGAACCGTATTGGTAACACAATTAAGCTATAAATATTAGGGGCCATTTTAAGAAACTGTAGCATAATTACTTACCATTAAAAGGCCGTATATAATTTTCTTTATACAATTAAGCTTAGTGTTGCTTATAAGACAACAGACATAGTTGGTGGGATATATTAGTTTCTTGTTAAATTTATATATTACTCAAGGTCATAGAATTCCAGATATGACACTTCAAAATTACATTGCTTTTCTGTACCAAAAATACATGACCTTCAACCACTAATCAAGGTACACATATGCAGCGGGAAATTTAAAAACGTTGAGTTGCTTTAAATATTTAAATTGATTATTGTATGTAAAACTGCATAATTTAGGCTCTAACGTAATAAAGTCTACAGAAATTAGTACATAAAATTCAACAAGTGTATTGAATAGTAAGAGCAATTATTTTTAATCCTCTACAGAAGTCCAAATCTTTGTTCAGAGTCCTTTGAATATAGTAATGAATTACCAATAACCAATATTACATATATTGCAATCACACCGAAGAACTACCATTAATAAGTAATAGTGAAGTCAATTCATTTACAATGAACTTATTCAAGTGAAATTACAAGGTAGAACAAGAAAAGTAGGATAAACTAAAGAGAGGTTGAATAATATACCACAGAATAATCATATGATACGCTAGTGTGAAAGTATTATTATTCTATGGATATAACAACAGAAAAATGGCTGATTTTAGACAGCAGCAAAGAAATTTGGTCTTTCGAAAACCGCCGAGTGTTACTTTTTCGTATATTATTATTCTATGGTACAGTATTCTACTTGCTATTAAAATATAGAATATTGAAACAGGAGTCTGTGTTGTATTTGCATGTTTCCAGTAAGGTAAGGACCTAGAAATGGAATTGGATTGTACCTGTAAGCTGGGCAATTAATTACTAGACTGCGTATATGATTTCAAATCATACATTAATAATTACAAATAGAATGTAAAAAAGTCTAGTACAAGACCCTTATTATGGGCATTGCCAGTTTTGAAAATACCGCTCTAGCAAAACCAATCAGAGCTTTTGTTATTACTCCTGTGCACAAGTGCACTAGGTATTAATATCTTACCAAACGAATAAATAACTAAATAATTAGATGAAGCAGGGAAGTGGAATACATAACTTTCTATAATTCAACAAATCACTCTGCAACCACGCATTTGCAAATGAGTTCTAGATTATATTTTCAATTACATGTTACTATAGACTTCCATTATGTAGATTTTTCTAGATGTATTTCATTATTTTCAAATATATTTAGGTACTTAAAGATAAAACAATGTATGATTTTAATTTAATAGAAAACTTTAAAAATTTGGTAAACCTCTATAAAAATACAGTGTACTTGTTTACATATAAATAAGGACACAGTGTTCTTTTAGTGAATTTCACAAACACAGCTTTTAATTTAAGTAAAAAGATATGTGTTTGGACTTTTCTTAGGCTAGAAAAGCGTATGGTAATATTAAAGTAAACACCGCGTTCATCAATTCTTTAATCTTGTCCGACAAAACACGATCTAGCAGCATCGTGTGCTTCGTTCGTGTTTACTATTGGCTCTTTGTATTCTTCTATTGACGAGGTGCTTCACTTCAAGCGATACTCAAAATATCTTATCACATATGTTCGGGAATATAAGTAGGTATCACATAATGTGTTTCGCATGCAATATTTTTAGTTAATAAATATCACTGATGATATATATATATATATATATATATATATATATATATATATATATAGTATCTATAATAACAGGCTATTAGGTCTGCTAGTATAATTCAAGCTTTCGGTTTTTATTTTAAACCTTTATCAAGAATACTAAAATTGTGAAACGTTATTAGGGCATACAATAATCAAATACTTACTAATGTGAGGTTTTTAAACTAGAATCGTTGATATAAATAAAATTCATAAATATAAATTAAAAGTGTGATGTATAAAGCTTTTAACAAAAATAATGTGATATTCATATTTAAGTTTGAAAGTTGCAGATTGACAAATTCCTATATAATTTTGACAGTTGTCGAGAAAACTTTCTAGATGTTACTATTTCTTTTGTAAGTCGACTGAAATTTAGATATTTTTGATGTATGCATGTATGTCTATATACATATATATACATATATACATATGCGAGCGTGTGAGTGTGAGTGTGAGTGTGCGTGTATGTGTGTGTGCGCGTCTGTATGTGTGTGTGTGTGTGTGTGTTTATGTTGCGTTTTATTAAGTGATGTGATCATTTAAGTTAAATTTTTTTGGATTTAAAATGAAGTAGATAGGTGTATATGGAGCTTAGTGCGTTGATATCAGTTTTTATTAATATGAATATCACATTATTTTTGTTAAAAGCTTTATACATCACACTTTTAATTTATATTTATGAATTTTATTTATATCAACGATTCTAGTTTAAAAACCTCACATTAGTAAGTATTTGATTATTGTATGCCCTAATAACGTTTCACAATTTTAGTATTCTTGATAAAGGTTTAAAATAAAAACCGAAAGCTTGAATTATAATAAAGAGTTTAATTCATTAACTAGCAGACCTAATAGCCTGTTATTATAGATACTTTATTTTATAATCTGCAAGGTCGTTACACCACATAATTATATATATATATATATTGTTGCGAGCTACTATTAGGCAACCCGTCAAACATACAAGCGCCGCTGAAAGCTTAACAAATATACATAACCTAAAACAGTATAAAATTCAAAATTAATCAGGAATTTTTCATCAGTATTTAGAAATTGGTCGCTAAAATAAGGGCAAGTATATTTAAATAATAGTTAGGAGAAACTAGAATAAAAAAATTATATTTATGTATTAAATTATTTATCTTTTTCTATTTATTATGAATATATTATGTATTGTTTACATAAATAATGTATGATAGACCAATATATATTTAATCTTATTAATTAATATATTTATAGGTGGAAGCTATGGGCGATGTAGGAAATATCACGGATAATAAAGAATTTTTGGAATTATTTAATTTAATCTTTCCTCAAACAAAATCACCCGTTTTTAGGCACAGACCTAATCATTTTGAAGTATGGAATGATAAAGAATTTCTTCAACGTTTTCGTTTAACGAAACATACCGTGCAGTTTATAACAGATTTAATCCATAGAGATATAGAATCACAAACGGACAGGTATGTTGCTAATTAGTAAAAACAATTTGAGATTTAACCATATTTTATAGGAATCATGCTGTTCGGGATTGATTAATTTCATTATTCAAATTCAAATATTTTTTCGTGTTTATAAAATTGGTGTGTTGGGACGTTATAACTCCCGCCAACATATTTTGTCAAAAACAAGTGCATCTTATCACTTGTTATTTCGGTGTACAACATGGTGGACAGAAAAGGTGCTGCCTTGTAAAACTTCAGGGAATGCTGCCATTAGTTTTCAATCTATGTGGTGACTAATTGCAGAAAGTCGCTTGTGTTGAAAGTGAAACAGTTCCTCAGGTGAGTGTATTTTCGTTTTAACTACACCAATTTTCGTGATATTAGGTTAAACATTTTGTACTCACATTTCGTGCGGTTTTTTCAAACAATTTCTATAGTTATTCATTATCACATGCTGTAAGTGCAGTTGATAAAGTTCTTCTTACATTACGTTTTTATGCTACTGGTAGTTTTATGCAAACAGTTGGCGACTTAAGTAGTGTCGACAAGAGTACTGCGAGCAAAGTAATTCATAAAGTTTCAAGAGCTATTGCAAGATTAGGTGATCGTTATATTCAAATGCCAGTCTCAAGTGAATTTAGGACAGTTACAAACAAATTCTATGGAATAAGTAGATTTCCACGGTGTATAGGAGCACTTGACTGTACACATATTAAAATACAGTCTCCTGGAGGTGCAGAACCAGAGATATTTAGAAATAGGAAAGGGTTTTTTTCATATAACGTACAGTGTGTGTGTGATGCAGATTTAGTCATTCGTGATATTGTTTGACGATGGAGCGGCTCGGTACATGACTCTACAATCTTTGGCAATAGTAGAGTAAGGAGGAGATTGGAATTAGGCGAATTTGGTGGAAATGTTTTAGTTGGCGATAGTGGTTATCCTATAAAGAATTATTTAATAACCCATTAAGAACACCACAAACTTGTGCTGAAAACTTATTTTATGAATCCCAGATTCGTACTGCAATCCAATTGAACGAGTCTTTGGAATATGGAAACGACGATCCCCATGCCTAGCACTTGGATTGCGAGTAAAGCAAGAAAATATTGAAGCCATTGTTGTTTCAACTGCTGTTTTGCACAATTTAGCACAGACATTGAATGATCCAGTACCTGAAGTAGATGTACGTGAGTTAGCTGCAATTGAATTGATACAGGATATGCAAGCTTTACCAGTAAGAAATTATGGGCATCTTAATAATAGGACTCGAACAGCTCTAATTAACAATTATTTTGATAGGTTATAATTTAAAACATTTACAGCATATTATGTACATAGGTTAGTTTAATTACAACTTTAATAATTATAAGGTAGTTTTAGTATAATACAATAAGTACTTTAATTTACTAATTATCTAGGTCTATGATTATGATATTATTCTTAAATCTAATTACTGTAATGTTAGTTTATTAAAACAAAATGTAGTATTTGAAATATATTAATAGTGATTCAATTTTTTAATTTATGAAGCAGGTGCTTTTTTTCTAGTTCCAAAATTTCCATTTGCTTTTCGTGTTGTTCCCAAGCAATCTTTCGTTGTAATTCAGCATCTGTTCGACGTATCAACAATTGCTGTTCATGTAACTCCTCCGTATGCTTCAACTTTTGTTCAAATTCACGTCTACACATTTCCATTTTAAAATCTTGTAAACTACTTTTAGCTTCTGCTCATGATTGCAAAGCTTTAGGTAGCTTACATTCTCTTTTATGTTCTGTAATAACAGAAAGTCGCACTAAATTAATTAAAATATTTTATTTTTATTACCTATGTGCGATTTCTGTAGAGGCTTTGAATAGGTGTTTTTAGCTTCTGCGGTGTGGCAAATGACCAGTCCTGAGTAGCATCTGCAACAAAGAAAAATAGTAATATTGATGAATTATAGTAAGACGGTTACCTGTACTTGTTTCTGTCATTACCGATGTCGAGGGCGAATTCATGTTAACACATATTTCCGATGCTTCTGGAAACGAATAGAATAAATACAATTAGTCGTCACAATATCTTATAGTAAACATCTTAAGATTTTTCTCATGTGATGAAAGATCTACTGACCTGGATTTTTAAGTTGTTTACCATAATTATGAAATTGGTCATAGGAATATCCATCGATTTCTACATCTTCTACTACATAATCCATATCTTCAACAACCAATTCTGAAGTTGTACCTACAAGTTTAGTAATTATATCGATAGCTATATATAAAAATTATATTTGTTTACCTTTATCAGAACCAAATTTGGATTCAAAACCTTCTAGTCGCTTACCCAGTAAATCTTTAATTTCATCATCAATATCTGTTGTGGTAGCTGGTTTATGAGGACTCCCACCTGTTCCCTTAACATATAGTTTCTCATCCGCAAATTTCTTTTTTGTTTGTTTTTTAAATTATCATATTTTTTTCTAAGTACTTGAATATCTCTAAAATTACTGTTGGAACCTTGATTGAATTCACTTTCAATTTTCCTCCATGCCTCAACTTTAATCTATTGGCATCAGTGTCCGATTTTTGCATTCAATAATTTCTTTGTGTTTCTTCACTAAATTTATCAAAAGCATTTCTTCCTCAGTAGTAAAATGAATTGATCTTTTACGCTTTTCTTCCATTGTATATTAAAAGTACTAACCACAGACCGTACTAACGTAAGGATGTGAATACAAAATTTTAGAGGTTAGACTCTATACTAACAAACAGCTGTCTAAAGTGTGCACAAGCGCATTTACAAAATAGTTGCGACAATAAGGTTTAGAAAAGGCTTTATTGCTTAACATTGAACAACGCCAACAAATTTAAGCTGAGCTTTATTGTTAAACCGTACTTAACTAAACTTGACTTTAAGATCCAATTGAACAACCGGGCCTCAGAGGAAGAGGATTTGCCAACGGAGTTTAGATAATAAACTAAATAAAAATATTCGTAAAAAAAGACCTGCATTGCGTAAGAAGAAGATCATTTTCCATCAGGATAATGCCCGTCCACACACAAGTACAAAAATTAAATGATCTGAAGTACGATCTGTTGCAACATCCACCTTATTCGCCCGATGTAGCTCCTCCTGACTTCCACCTATTTCCATGACTAAAAGTTTTCCTTGGGGGAAAACGATTTTCCACGGACGAAGAAGTAAAAGCAGCTGTCGACGACTATTTTGGAGGCCTTGAAGAAACGCACTTTCGTGATGGCATAATGGATTAGGAACATCGCTGGATGAAGTGTATTCAACTTGACGGAAATTATGTTGAAAAATAAACTATATTTTAAAACAAATTTTTCATTTTCCCCTGCGTTTCATGAACTTTTCACATCACCTTCGTATTACCACTATTTTTAATAACCCAAATCATTTAAAATCCAATCTTAAATATGTAGTTTTATGCGTCACATGTCTGTTTTACAATTCAATCCCTTAATAAATAAATCTTAATCAGTAAAATTTTCATATCAACATGCTAACGCTAATAATTCGTGGCTAATTAAATTCTGTGACCGACATTAAATAATCAGTTCTCTGATAATATGTACCTGCTAATCATTTAAAGTAAGTATTAGGCTCAAGCAAATCTTTGATTGAGTTGATTGGGCTACGGTATTATACTTCAACGTTTAAGACTCCCTAAAAAAAGTCAGATTTTGTGTTCATGAACTTAGCAATATTGTTCAATTATCTTACAATTAATTGGTTTAAGTATTCGGCGTGTTTTAATATATTTTTTTTTATAGTAAATGAGTTTAATTTTGTAAAAAAAATTAAATATGATTTATACGAATATGATTAATTTGTAATAATATTAATTAAACAAGTAAAAATTTAAGTTCGGTAGAAATTTAAAAAAAGACTAAATATGATTTATACGAATATGATTAATTTGTAATAATATTAATTAAACAAGTAAAAATTTAAGTTCGGTAGAAATTTAAAAAAAGACTTCCGCTACCGGGAATCGAACCCGAGCCTCCTGGGTGAAAGTCAAATCAAATCAAAACATATTTATTTTCTAAATTAATAATACATATTAGCAGTATTACGCATTACGTGATGCTACCGTAGTTCTTTCATGTCTACAGTTCCTACCTGGCTACAGGTTTGCCTATGATTATAAGTATCTATGACCCTATTCTATCTAGTATCTAAGTATCTAGATTAATCATTTGTAATATTTAAGTTTTCCTTTCGGGTTACATTTCATATTCTTCTATTCATTTTGTTTTGTTCATAGGAAAAGCAAAAGCTAAAAACCTATTTTGTGTGGGTGTAACCTAAACTAATCTAATACTATTAAACTATATCACACTAACCAAAACAATAACATAACTAACAAGAACAACCTAATCTAATCTAATCTAGGAACAACTATTCTAATTTGAATGTAATTAAAATTTTTAATTGTATTGTTTTATTATTATTGTTATTAATTATTTACATTTATCTAGGCGTTTGTTGTATATTGATAATGTATGGTATGTGGGTTTATGTTTAATTTGCATGTTTGTATGTGCTCGGGATGTTGTGATGGTGCGTATGAGTGGATTTGTATGTCTTTCGGTTTTGTTGTAAAATTTTTCTGATGCAGCTTTAATATATTCTTGTATGTATGGTAGTTGCGTGTCCTTGTGTAGGTCGGTGATTCTTGTATATCTGCTAGAGTTTGTTGTCATCCGTAGGCAGTTGTTTTGTATTCTTTGTATAGGTATTATCTGTGTTTTGTTTCGGTTACCCCACACCGCAGCTGCGTAGGTTAAAACAGGTCGTATTATGGTTGTGAATAGGAGTTTCTTGTTGTCTATGTTAAGTTTACTGGTCTTTGATATAAGAGGGTATAATGCTCTAATGACGCTGTTTATATTTTTTATGTTCTTAACGTGTATTGAAATTTAATCTTGCGTCTAAGTGAACTCCTAGATATTTTGTACATTCTGTTGGAGTGATTGTATTTCCATTGACTAGCAAAGGATTGAATATTTTGATATTTGTGTATTTTTGTTTAAAAATTACCATTTCTGTTTTTCCACTATTAATTTTTATTTTCCATCTTTTGTAATATTTATTTAGCATGTTAATGTGTATTTGTATCTGTCTGTTTGCTACTTCTGCACTAAATGAGCTAGCGTAGATTGCCGTGTCGTCAGCAAACAAGGCAGTATTTGTTTTCTCAAATTGAGGCAGATCACTTAGATATAGGCAAAATAGTTTTGGGCCGAGAACCGATCCTTGAGGTACCCCCGCTTTTATTATCTTTGTCGTCGATGTGGTGTTTTCTACATGTACTTTAAATAATCTATTGGTTAGATACGAGTTAACTAGTCTAATAAGGTTTTTAGGATATTTTTGTTTTATTAGTTTATATATCAGTCCATCCGTCCATACTTTGTCAAATGCCTTTTCTATGTCTAAAAATGTCGCTACTGTCACTTTGTTTTTATTGAAATTGTCTATAATGTGGTTTGTTATTCTTGCTAGTTGGTGTACTGTGTTATGTCCATGTCTAAATCCAAATTGGTTGTTACTTGTGATTTTATGTTTTTGATCTATTTTATTGATGCGTTCTAGTATTGTCTTCTCTGTTATTTTTGATAGGGTACTTAAGAGACTTATTGGTCTGTAGTTGGTTGGTATTTTGAGTTTTGTTTGGTTTTAAAATGGGTATTACAATAGCAGTTTTCCAGATTGTTGGGAAGTATCCTAGCGTCATTATAGCGTTTATGATGTATGTTAGTTGTACTATAGTCTTTTGGAAAAGTTTTTAACTAGTCTGTTGTCTATTTCGTCTTCACCCGGGGCTTTATTGTTAGGTAGTGTTTTTATTATTTCATGTATCTCTAGGTGTCGTTAGTTGCTCATTTATTTGTTGCATGTCTGTACAGTCGTTCAGGTATGCAGCTACGTCTTGTCTGATATTATTTTCAAATTCTGTGTCCGACGTTTGTTCTAGAGTATGTATCTGTTCGAAGGTCCTTGCTAGTATTTCTGATTTTTCCTTGTTACTGTAGTAATTTACATTGTTATATTCAATGGTTGGGATTTTTCTGAAGGGTCGTTTCAGAGTCTTTGTCAGTTTCCATAGAGTGCTGTCTGTTGGTTTTATAGTGTTTAAAGTGCGTGTCCAACGATCATTTCTAAAGTTTTGTATTTTGTTGTCGATTTCTTTGGTAACAGTATACATTTGTCTTTTTATGTTTAAGTCGGCTGTTCTTTGCCACCTCTTTCGTAATGTGTTTCGTGCTCTTATGTGCTCTATTATTTCCTGTGGAAAATCCTCTTTGTACTTCATTTGTTGTAGTGTTTGTGAATGTTTGGTTTTGGCTGCTTGTATTGTTTTTGTGAAATTATATACTGCCTTGTCCAGTTTTTGTGATGTGTTTAAGTCTCTGTTGATTTGAATTTTGGCGTCCAATGTTTTCCTGTAGGCTGCCCAGTCTGTGTTTTTGTATGTCACTACCGTTCTGTTTGATGTTTCTTTGTGTTGTCCTCCTACTGTAAACAGAACAGGGTTGTGGTCTGATCCAAGTTCTGTCAGTGATATTGGAGTGCTTAGTTGTAAGACGTTTTTGTTGATTATTAAGTCGATCGTTGACGGTGTAGTGTTATTTGAGGGGAAGTGTGTATGAGTGTCCGGGTGTACTATGTCAAAGTTATGACTCTGTATTAACCTAAATAATACATTACCATTCACATTTGCTCTGTCACAATTCCAAAGTCTATGCTTTATGCGTTCATATCTCCTACGACTAAAACTTTATTACTTACACTTAACAGTCTGAGTATGTCTATGGCACTAAACTTATTTAAAGGTTTGTTATAAACAGTCACTATATGTAAATTGTTTTTAAGTTTTATACCTGCTGCTTCGAGGCTTGTGCCTGGCACTTTATTTCTTTAAAAGGTACACCATCTTTAACACATATTGCCACTCCACCATGTCCGGAATTGTCTGATCGATCGCATCTAATAGTTGTGTAGTTTTAATTTTAATTTTGTCTTTATTTTTAGTCTGGTCTCGTTTAAAAGGAAAATGTCTATTTCATGTCTGTTTAGAAATTCTATAATCTGTCCTAGATGCATTTTATACCGTTTGCGTTCCACAAACACAATTTTAGTTTATATTCCATAAACGTCTATGTTTATTATGAATTGACTGAATACTGTGAATTTTTCGGTTTTAGAGTTACAGTTTTAAGCATGTTGTTTAGATCGTTGATAGCTCGTAGCATTTCATTCATATTAACCATGCTGTTTAACGTCTTCATTTCGTTGATTATGTCCTGGAAGCATTCGTTGTTGTTTGAATTTGTATGTGCAGTGTTATTACTAGATATGTCGGTATTTTTCTCCGTTTGTTTGTTGTGCCAATCGTATGTCGCGTATTTAGTCTGATGAGTCTGTTTCAGTTGTGGGTAGTCTTTGTGGCTGTTGATATTTATAGTGGTTGGTTGTGAATACTTTGGTGTTTCTCTTGTTGTCTTTTGGTATTTTCAGAATTTCGTTAAAAGTTATAAAGTACAAAAATTTGGTTTAACGCAAAATATCACCCCAAGTAAACCCTACCGAGAGAGTAAATAGAGTCTTAATTACCGCTATCTCTTCCTATATTAATTCAGACCATACTACATGGGATGAACATATCTTTGAAATTGCTCAAGCTTTGCGTACATCTAAACACGAAGCAACCCAATTCACTCTGTCATTTCTCGTTTTTGGAAGATATACCCCAATCGATGGGAGTTACTATGGTTTAGTGCCTGACGATACTAACGTAATTGAATTTGACGATAAAGTACGTTGGGACAAGGACCAACAGTCATTACCTTCTATATTTAACGACGTTAGAAAAATTGTTAAAAGCTTACGAAAAGAGCAAGGACCACTATAACTTACGTAAACGAAATATTTCCTTCGCCTTGGGCGAACAAGTTTGGAAAAAGAACTATGTCTTATCGGATGCATCTAAGAAATTTTCTTCAAAATTAGCCCCTAAATTCATTCTTTGTAAGGTCACTCGTGTCATTAGTCCCCTTATCTACGAACTTCAGGATGCTGAAGGAAAACGCCAAGGCAGGTGGCATATCAAAGACCTTAAGCCATTCTCTGCCGACCCAAATGCTACTTAAGTTTTTCACGTTCCATTCTCCTCACTATTTACCTAATATTTTTTGTTCTCACCATCAATTAGTTAACTTTAATTACTTATTCCCTCTCTCGTACAGTATATAACCTCTTACACGTTTAACTTTACTTCCCTTAAATTAGCTATCTTGTTCTTTTGGTTGACTTTTCCTTGACCATACCGTTAGATATATATCACTTCATTCTCTACACCTCCCAATATAACTCTGTCGTTTCATTTAATTAACCCTTCAACTTTTCCTACTACATACTGTTCGGTCTTTAGTATTTCTCTTATATGGTTTAATTGTGTGGTAATTGTCGTAACTTTGGTTGTAATAACTCATTGAATTTTTATGATTGGTTTTAGCTGATGTTGAGTGAATGCTTTCTTCCTTGGACTCACATAGGAGACGCGGCCTATGCCATTGTAAGAAATAGTTCATATTCGCAGTTGCAAAAACTAGGACTACCTATTCCACGTGTTTTTCTTCTGAATTATTGCAGTCGCCTACATTATACTACATCATTATTTCTTTCTTTTACTACTAAATCAACATAACTTATAAACATTTTTTTCGTCGTTTTTTATTGAACTTCGTGGTGAGGTGCTGTGGCTTCTTATTGTTATCTTATTAAATTCTCGGTTGTTTTAGCATATGGGGACAGTGTACCTGTATTTAACTGCTTATAATTGGGCATTTTTGTGTGTTTAGGGTGCTACCGTTTTGAAAAACTGCCTTAAAACAGTTTGTTTTGTGTGTTTGTATCTGTAATGATACCTGTAAGTTGTTGTGTCAACTTTTGTTTGATTTTCTTATCGTAGTCAATGTACTCGTTAGGAAAATGATCGTACTAGCTCTCTTAGGAGTCTAGTGAATTGTAAAAATGTGTATACCTTATCTTGTCGGATTAATATCGCAGGTGGTCCTTCAGACTACGCTGTGTTTTATTAGGGACAACTCTCTACCTTCTCTCGGACGCTTGTCCAAAAACTATACTTTTTTTCTTAACCCGCTATCTCCGCTATGCCTTATTCTTCTTTCGGTGGACCTGTTCTTGTCCCGGAACACCCGTCTGCCATATAAGAATGATGTTCCCTCATTCCGAGCTACTAACCACACTGGTTGGTTGAGTAGCGCTTTGCTATCCACCTTTCCCTCTGTCGCTTTTGCTCAATGCGAGCCCTTCCTCTACTTTCTTCTACCTGGAGGTGCCTCTTATGCACTCCAAAAAACCAACCTCCTTCTATTTTACCGTTCCTGTTTCTCTACTGCCTTTTCATTTCTGTTAGTCACCGTGTGGTTGCGCGGGAGGTTTTCACAGACACCTGGACCATGTCTCTGCGAATCTTTCGTGGGGTCATGCGGTGCTGCTGTCAGCGCATGGGCACTGGCAGTGAAGGTATGTATGAGTGTGTGAACGTGTGAGTGAATGTGTTTATATCTATATGTCGATATATCGTGTGGGTATCGGGTGATTGTATCACCGATATCGATTATCGCCGGGTGCAGGAATGCACCCAAATGTCTTTGCCGGTCCCCATGCTGTTCTTGTGAACGGACCTGCTTCACAGGTTTCTCTTTTAG